>CAUOFW020004280.1:1605803-1634582 GCA_963454935.2 Ilex paraguariensis | reverse complement strand
TTTTTTTTTTTTTGGTGGTAAATGAAAATATATAAGTTCTTTTGTACACGAGTTGGTGGTGTTGGCAATAGTAATAATTGGGCACGGTTTGAGTCACAATTTTTAATTGTTTAGTTGACCACAAAAATATAATTGTTATCATAGCGACACCAACGCATCCCACACCCCCAAAATTGTCATGTCCCAATGATGCAAATGCATATAAACTAAAGCTATTTATGAGACAAAAACTATGGCATATAGGTAACCAACCCTCAAATTGGTAATCCACCTCTATTTCTTTCAAGGAATACTAAGGTGAGAAGTGAGATCAAGTGTTGAATTTGTTCACCAATATATTTTTGCTTAATTGTAAGGAGAAACTTACCGGTTAACGGAAAATACATCATTTGAGATTTATGTATATATTTGAAGTTTGAAATAATAAAGAAACAAGAAAATAAAACCAATTTTTTATTACTTCGACCCTCTCCCCATAACCCTTTTTTTTAAATGACTCGCTCAACGATTACGTTTTTGTTATTGCATTTCAAATTATGATTATTGATTTTGTATAGTCCAAATCTCAAACTAATTAAAAAATGGACGAAGATTGTTATCCCTTTGCCCCAAAATAAGTGATTTTATTATATTTTGCTCTTAAATAAAATACTACATAGATATTTTGCATCTAAAACATAGTAAGTGTTTAGTTTTGGAGTAATATGATACCAAAAAAACATAGTTGAAAGTGTAATGTGAAAAACCCGTAATGAATAAATGAATTTAAATATGTGTTATGATCTTTTACTGTAATTGCTTCCAATTGAAGATGCTTGGAAATGTTGCTTGAACCATTAATTAAGGACATTGATGGATTAATGAATTAATCCAAGTAGATATACCTACTAATGAAGGCAGCATACCCTATATATTAATTAAGGTGATGTCACACTAGGCCCGTCAATTTTGTCGAGTGAGATGAGTTCGTGTTAGGTCGATATAGGTTTGTGTCAAAAAGTAATCCACTCATACTCTATTTATTTATTAATTCGTGTCCAACGAGTCGTGTTATATCGGATTCGTGTCGTGTATGAATCGTATATAGCTTGTATATAAGCGAGTTGTGCCGTATATATTTTTTTTGATTGACTTCACTCATACTCAATTCATTTATTAATCGTGTTATGTCGGATTTTCTTATTTACAAAATAGATGACTTAAAAAAAACTCAAACCTGACCCTATATTTCGTGTAATGTCAATGAGACGTGTCATATTTAAGCACCATAGCTAACAATATCAATTGGTTAACTATGACTTTCAGTTTGAAACAGGCAGCTTTAGAAAAAGAAGATTATAGGGCAGAAAACCAATTTGTTCTAAAATAAGCATAGCAGTGAAATAGGAATAGTAGTGGTAGTATAGTAATTAAGGAAAATTACACATTGAACCCCGCAACTATGAGCCCAATTTCACTTAACTCTCTTAACTATTAAGTTTCTCACTCAACTATCTAGACATGTTTTATACAAAACATTATGCCCAAATGTATAGTAAAATAACAGTTTTAAATTGCAACAATTGGACAACACAAATCTAATGATTAAAATTAGAGGTGCAATGTGAGAAAACACTACTACAGTTGAGTGAACATTTCGAAATCAATTACTACAGCTGGAGATGTGTTGTGAAAAATTTGATTGTTAAATGGGCCATGTGATACAAATAATATAGTTGAGCGGGATTAAAATGTAAAATCCTCAAATAGTAACAATGACACCTAGAAAAATAAAATAATAACAGTGCTACATAGACTTAAAAAGTGGACTTAAAATTTATATTTGATGGTCACAGTCATTGACTGTAAATCCCGACATTTTTTGGAACCTACTGTCTATTCAGTGATTGTAATTATCTAGTATAGATTTTAAGTCTAAATAATATTTTTGGTAAAATAATACTTTCAATTCACATAAATTTAACTATTCAAGAAAAGTAAAGAAAATAGAGAAAACAGGATGGAGAAATTGATGAAAAATATTACTTAAAAGCATTTCGAAGTCATGAAAAAGTATTAACAAACAAGAGCTGGTCAAAGTTCAAATTACACAATGTTTGTCGGCTCAGTTGTTTGCAATTACAAATCTGTACAGATGGAATAGAAAGATACTCCTCTCTCTCTCTCTCTCAATAAGGAGAGGCTGGAAGGAGCCAAACCCAGCCCCACTGCCACTACTAACAATTAAGAACAGGGCTTCTAACAAAAGGGATAATTAAATCAAAACCACCAANATTAATTAAGGACATTGATGGATTAATGAATTAATCCAAGTAGATATACCTACTAATGAAGGCAGCATACCCTATATATTAATTAAGGTGATGTCACACTAGGCCCGTCAATTTTGTCGAGTGAGATGAGTTCGTGTTAGATCGATATAGGTTTGTGTCAAAAAGTAATCCACTCATACTCTATTTGTTTATTAATTCGTGTCCAACGAGTCGTGTTATATCGGATTCGTGTCGTGTATGAATCGTATATAACTTGTATATAAACGAGTTGTGTCGTATATATTTTTTTTGATTGACTTCACTCATACTCAATTCATTTATTAATCGTGTCATGTCGGATTTACTTATTTACAAAATAGATGACTTAAAAAAAACTCAAACCTGACCCTATATTTCGTGTAATGTCAATGAGACGTGTCATATTTAAGCACCATAGCTAACAATATCAATTGGTTAACTATGACTTTCAGTTTGAAACAGGCAGCTTTAGAAAAAGAAGATTATAGGGCAGAAAACCAATTTGTTCTAAAATAAGCATAGCAGTGAAATAGGAATAGTAGTGGTAGTATAGTAATTAAGGAAAATTACACATTGAACCCCGCAACTATGAGCCCAATTTCACTTAACTCTCTTAACTATTAAGTTTCTCACTCAACTATCTAGACATGTTTTATACAAAACATTATGCCCAAATGTATAGTAAAATAACAGTTTTAAATTGCAACAATTGGACAACACAAATCTAATGATTAAAATTAGAGGTGCAATGTGAGAAAACACTACTACATTTGAGTGAACATTTCGAAATCAATTACTACAGCTGGAGATGTGTTGTGAAAAATGTGATTGTTAAATGGGCCATGTGATACATATAATATAGTTGAGCGGGATTAAAATGTAAAATCCTCAAATAGTAACAATGACACCTAGAAAAATAAAATAATAACAGTGCTACATAGACTTAAAAAGTGGACTTAAAATTTATATTTGATGGTCACAGTCATTGACTGTAAATCCCGACATTTTTTGGAACCTACTGTCTATTCAGTGATTGTAATTATCTAGTATAGATTTTAAGTCTAAATAATATTTTTGATAAAATAATACTTTCAATTCACATAAATTTAACTATTCAAGAAAAGTAAAGAAAATAGAGAAAACAGGATGGAGAAATTGATGAAAAATATTACTTAAAAGCATTTCGAAGTCATGAAAAAGTATTAACAAACAAGAGCTGGTCAAAGTTCAAATTACACAATGTTTGTCGGCTCAGTTGTTTGCAATTACAAATCTGTACAGATGGAATAGAAAGATACTCCTCTCTCTCTCTCAATAAGGAGAGGCTGGAAGGAGCCAAACCCAGCCCCACTGCCACTACTAACAATTAAGAACAGGGCTTGTAACAAAAGGGATAATTAAATCAAAACCACCAAAGACAGGGCAAAAAAACAAAACCAACAAGAAAATACAGAAGAAATGAAATAATGAAAAAGTTTTTAAAAAGTAGAAAAAGAAAGGGAGAGTGCTTGCTTCTTTCTCACCTTTCTTCCATCCCTTTTCTTTTCTTGCAGCCTCTGTTGAGCATCTTTTCCCACTAAAATGCTCTTTTTTTAACAATCTCATTCTTCACCTTCTTGTTGAAAAATGTTCTTGGTTCTCTTTCTTTGTTGATTCCAACTCTCTCCTACTTCTTTCCATTCTTCAGCTGAGCTCTGTTAATTCTGTCCTTCTTTCTGGGTTCCCATATAGCATTTTCTGTTTGATCAGAAAGTTTAATTGCTTTCTCTTCAATACAGTTGCGGTTCTTTTTCTTTGCTCTGGTTTTTTCTTGGAAATTGAAGTTCTTGGGAAAATTCTTTGCTGATCCTTCTGAGTTCTGTCGGACAAGCTGAAAGAATCCCATATTTCTGGGGTTTTAATTCCAGAATTTAGAATTCTCTTTCATTTTTCCTTCTTGTTTGCCAGTGGTTTCTGGGATTTCTCTTTTCTGATTTGAGTACTAAGCGTTCTTCAATTCTCTTTCTTGAGCTCCTTATTCCCTGAAATTAGTTTCCCACTTTTTCTTCTTCTTCTTCTAATGGTTTAGCTTACGTTCTCGTTACTCTTGATCACAACTTCTCAAAACTTCTCAGCTTCCTTTTTTTCTTGTTTTTTTTGAATAGTGAAACATTCTCACAATTGGGTTCCAGATTCCATGGGAATTTGTCATGGAAAACCCATTAAACCCCCACAAAACCTATCTGACAACCCAATAATTCTTAATGACAATGAGCCAACATGGAATTCTCAAACAAGGAAACCAACAAACTTTCCCTTCTACAGCCCAAGTCCTCTTCCTAGTGCATTCAAGAACTCACCTGCCAATTCTAGCGCGACTTCAACCCCTCTTCGCCTCTTCAAGCGCCCATTTCCTCCACCATCACCAGCAAAGCATATCCGGGCATTGCTTGCTCGGAGACATGGTTCAGTTAAGCCCAATGAGGCTTCAATTCCTGAGGGAAGTGAATGTGATGGGGAGTTGGATAAGAATTTTGGTTACTCAAAGAATTTCACTAGCCATTATGAGCTTGGAGAAGAGGTGGGGCGTGGGCATTTTGGGTATACTTGTTCGGCAACTGCAAAAAAAGGAAGCTTGAAGGGGCAGGATGTGGCGGTTAAAGTTATCCCAAAATCAAAGGTCTAGAGTTCATTGCTTTGTTTCAATGTTCTTTCTTTCCAATTCTGTCAATATCATTCACTAATTTGTTCATTCATTAGGCTTTTGTGTTTATTTTTGGTAATTGTCTGAAGGGCATGGAAGTGTGTGAGTTGAACCTGTGGGATATTGGATAGCTAAATGGCACTGTTTGTGTCAAATTTAAACCCTCCAACCGTTACGACTTCTGGATACTATGGTTTGATTAACAAGATTTAACTCAAAGTAACTGAGAAAAATGTCATAAATTAGATATGTACGACTTAGAGGAAAACTTTAGTCAGTATGGACAATTTAAGTATGGTTGGCAGGGTTGGGATGCTTTGTGAAGGTTCTGGTTAATGACTGTTGGATTTCATTTTGTTTCAACTTAATCGCACAGATAATGAGTTAAAGTTATTTATACGACTATGGTGATGCTACAATTGATTATCTTACTCCTACCAAAGATAGGAAGTTGTTATTTACTTTTATGTTATTCTCTTATCTAAATCATGGGGGCATTTGTATTTATTACTGAAGTCGTAGTTGATTAACAGTTTAGGTTATCCTTTTAGCTACAGACTTTGCATTGACAAATGTTGTCCTTATAGATTTAGATAGTGAAAACAAATGTGATTCTCATTTTCTTCTCAAAAAGATGAATATATTTTGCAGATGACTACGGCAATAGCCATTGAGGATGTAAGGAGAGAAGTGAAAATATTACGGGCTCTCACTGGGCATAAGAATCTAGTGCAATTCTATGATGTTTATGAAGATGACGACAATGTTCATATAGTAATGGAGTAAGTTTGGACTACTTCCCCTTAAATAACTGAAGTTCTGATATGCTAACTTGGACTATATTGCCTTATGTAATTTGTGGCTGTTTTTTGTCTCCTCAGTTTGGTTTGCACTAAATCAGTCAAATAGGAAACTTGTCGTTATCAATTTCACCTTACATAGTGGTACATTTGGTGCTCTAAATTATTGCATAAGTTCATCAATCAACTTTCTCTTTCGATTTTTAATATTTTCCAGATGCCACAGATATACAAATTGCAACCATGCATCATATGCTGTACTGCAACTTAATTTCACTGTTTGATTCAGTGAATAACTGAACTGGTGGAATCATGATGTCAACTTATTGACTTGCATGTAATCACAGTGTATTTGATGTGATGTGACTGAGTGATTCATGCAGAGAACTAACCATAGAATCATTGTAGATATTGATACTGGTTGGCTGAGTAGTGTGAAAGTCAGCTAAAGTTTTAAACCATTATGCCTGTGACTCATTGGAACAAAAGTCATATTCTTTTAACCAGTCTCTAATATTTTCCCCTTTGTGCTGTCTCAGAGTTTGTGATCTCCAACAATAATCAAATATACCAATGTAATTGTTGGTCTTATGTGTAGCAAGGATCCCTCAGCTAAATTAAAGTTTTGAAGTTTTTGATCATACCCTTTATGACGTTTGTTGTTCTTCAGGTTGTGCAAAGGAGGAGAATTGTTGGATAGAATACTTTCAAGGTACTTATTCAGACATATTTCCTTTCGTGGGAAATTTACTCTGTTTTCCAACCTTTGAACTGGCTAATCATGTTCTTTAGGGGTGGAAAATATTCTGAAGAAGATGCCAAAGCTGTCATGGTTCAAATTTTAAGTGTGGTTGCTTACTGCCATCTCCAAGGTGTGGTTCACCGTGACCTGAAACCTGAGGTATTTGTCAACGATTTATTCTAATTGTTCTTTGCCCTTGGTAATTAAACAGCATAAAGCTCAATTCATTTTGGGCGGAAAATGACCACATTGTGGTGGATTTTTAGATTATGTTAAACCAATTCACCTAGTTTGGGGTTCAGTATGACATGCGCTGTTGCCATTTTTACCTACAAATCTACCAACCACTGAATTTTGGGGCAGTGTCAAACCATTTAATATAGTTAAGAGAGCAATATAAGAAAATAATAATGCAGGGGCAAAGTGAAATCAGGATCATAATTTAGTGGTGCTATATTTCCTACTCCTCAAGTTTCATAGTAGTGGATATTTGGGAAGGCCATCATAAGACATCATATAGTTCAACAAACATTTGGAGTTAGAACTCTTGAGGGTGGTCCATTGGTCAAGTCAGCCCTCTTGCAAGCACGAGATCTCAGGTTCGAGCTATCCTTGTTCCTTTGGGATATTTCCTTAAGCTAGCTCGAGTTCGAGGGAGTAGTCGGCGCAAGTCTGTGGCAAAAACAAAAGCATTTGAAGTTAGTACCTGTACCTATATTCATGTGTTTAATTATCATGGGTTTGGTTTACTGCGGAAGACATAAACATTAGATTGTTCCTGTTGTCTACTTTGCCAATTTTTAATTCAAAATAAATGTGCTGAAGAGATTGGTATAATTTCCAGTACTTACAAATTTGGTCATTGTTCTTTTAAACCTAGATGAAAGTTTAAAATCATCTCAAAATTTCCTCACTGGTTGTATGCATGAGATTATGCATATAATGTTATTACTTATGATTTCTTCCTTAATATTTCTTCTTTGTTATAGGATTTTCTCTTTTCATTGATACTGACTGAGTGAATTCTGCTTCAGAATTTTCTTTTCACTTCTAAAGATGAGCATTCTCCATTAAAGGCCATTGATTTCGGACTCTCTGACTATGTGAAGCCAGGTCAAATCTCATACTTTAGATTTTTATTTTCTGACTGTTAGAAAAACTCATTACAGTTTTGACAGTTGGAGTTCGGTGTGCAGATGAAAGGCTGAATGATATCGTAGGGAGTGCATACTATGTAGCTCCTGAAGTTTTGCATAGATCATATGGAACAGAAGCTGACATGTGGAGTATAGGTGTCATTGCTTATATTCTTCTTTGTGGAAGCCGGCCCTTTTGGGCTCGGACAGAATCTGGAATCTTCCGAGCAGTTCTTAAAGCAGATCCTAGTTTTGATGAAGCCCCGTGGCCTTCGTTGTCAAGTCATGCGGTAGACTTTGTAAAGGGTCTGGTGAACAAAGATTACCGTAAAAGATTAACAGCTGCCCAGGCTCTTAGTAAGTTGTTCCAACTATCTAATCATTAGATTTTCTAATTGGGTACATGAACCAATAATATTTTTCTATAGGCTTCTGTGATTTATCTCTATCCTCATGAAACCACCTTGAAAATTTAATTTGATCTGATCTCTTCCCAAGATGAGGAAGAAAACTTGGGGACCTTATTTGATTCTAATACATGCAATGGGGTTTCCTTGTTTAGATCATCCATGGCTGGCCAATTATCATGATGTCAAGGTACCTTTGGATATGATAACATACAAACTTGTAAAAGCTTATATATGTTCATCTTCTCTGAGGAAAGCAGCTCTTGGGGTATGTGCTTCTGCCTTTAAACAAATTCCTGATGTTTAAGGACCTTGTAAAATGTTGCCTTTAAATTGTTTGGAGAAAGATATTAGGAATTTTTTGTCGGCTACATTGATCAAGACGTAAAAGAACAAAAACATGAATTAAAACTTACACCAGCAGGAGAATAGCCCCCACCTCTTTGCTCCCATGGATACCTCAAGGCAGTAAAAAAACATGAACATTTTTTCGGAAGCAGATTGAGAAGAAATAGATAAACAATTTTAATGTGTGTAAGTATTGAATTGTTTCTACTTCTGTGACAGGCTCTCGCAAAGACGTTAACAATACCTCAGCTGGCTTATTTTCGGGGACAATTTGCATTGTTGGGCCCAAACAAAAGTGGATTCATATTGCTACAGAATTTTAAAATGGTTAGGTCTTTTGCTGTTCTTCCTCCATTTTTGTTCACCATTGTTTGTTGATCCTCCCCCCCCCCCTCAACCCGAAAAAAAAAAAGGACAAAGAAAAGCACCAAAAAAATGTCATACTAAATGTCTGAATATGATAGGCTGCAGCAAAGAACTCTACGGATGCCATGAAGGATTCACGGGTTCAAGATTACATCAACATGGTAACATTCTATTTTCTTAATCGTACATTTCTCCTCCTTCCTCCGATTATTTATCGGTTTAAAATAAATGAGCTGAGCCTTGTCAATCGATTTTACTGCATATTGATGTGTCTTGCAGTTAAGTTGTCTTCAATATAGAAAATTGGATTTCGAAGAATTTTGTGCTTCAGCAATCAGCGTGCATCATCTAGAAGGAATGGAGAGTTGGGAGCAACATGCACGCCGGGCCTATGAGTTTTTCGAGAAGGATGGAAACAGACCTATTATGATAGAGGAACTTGCCTCAGTATGCTCCCTCTCTCCCTCTGTGTGCGTACATGTGTATAAACAACACACTCATGCATTTTCAGGCATATCTGTATATATGCGCATTGTCCAATGAAGTACCTGGAGATGAGTCCTTGTAAGCACTGTAAAATCAAGTAGATGTATCTATCAGAATAGGTCCCTATATAGGAAAGATTTTCTGCACTGCCATTGCCATGAACAAAATTTCTTTGTACACCATTTGATCCCTGTTCCTTTTCATTCCTTCATGGCTGATTGGATACAAACCTCTACTTGCAAACCATGTTTGTCTGCGAAGGTCAAAGTACTAGATTATAGTTCTTTTATTAGTTCTCTTTCAGAATACTTAAAAAGCAAATTGATAAATTTCATGATTTTCACTACCATATTGCTTCATTAATTTGTTAGATTCCCAACATTTCTTTTTCTTCAGTATGTCCTAACACCAACCAATGTCTCTTTAATAACACTGGGTTCTCTTAACAGGAACTTGGGCTTAGCACTTCAGTACCAATTCATGTAGTCCTCCAGGACTGGATAAGACACTCTGATGGAAAGCTCAGTTTCCATGGGTTTGTCAGACTTTTACACGGGATCACTTCTCGTGCAACTCAGAAGGCTTGATATGAAATCCAGCTACACAAGGTTTATCTTTATTATCTTTGAAACATTGCTTGAACTAAGTTGTCTGGAGGGAACAAAAAGTCAGCAATCCGAGGGAAATCCTGAGAAGGAAACAAGCAGTGGTTACGTCTTAGGTGCACAGGGTGTGGCTTTAGGTTCAAGCTTTAGCTGATGCAGGATGAGTGCCAGTGCAAGCCATTGGCAACAAAGCCACACCAGTAAATGCCTTATTTGAACTTCTTTTCTCTTATATTTTTTTTGTTTTTGTTCCTATGAAATTTAGAGGATTGTACAGATGAGTCCAGTTCACAAAATGTATGTAGGGTTAGAAAAAGTTGTAAACCCAAAGTGACATCTCTGGTTTTGGGTTGGGTGTATCCCTTGTGTAGCTTGATTACTTAGTTCCTCAATAAATTGGTACTATGATCTACAAGGAGGGTCTCTAGTAACTGAAAATATGGTTTCTGATTGCATTTTGGCATCAGGGCATATTGATTTATGATTTGATTGCAATTATTATTGTTGTAATTTTTTTTTAGACAAGGATCAAATTTTCATTTTGGTGCATACTTTTGGTGAGCTTGAAAACAGAAACAAATTGAAAACAAAGAAAAATTTAAAAATTTATTTATGCAAAAATGTTTGAAGCATACTCAAACGTAGGATGAAGCATGTTGAAACACTTTGAAACCTATAGAAACATCTTGAAACGTAATATTTAGTTTGTGATTTGCTCCAGTTTTTATAGAAATGGAAACGTTTTGATCATTACAAATCGAAATTTAGTTTCTTGGTCTCTAGCAACTGAAAATATGGTTTCTGATTGCATTTTGGCATCGGGGCATATTCATTTATGATTTGATTGCATATGACCAATTGAAATAATTAAGTAAAACATGTAATCAATAGTAGGGAAAGTTCAAAACAGAAATTTTAAATATACTTTTATCCAAAATTCCCACTTATTTTCTATAACATGCAAGCAACTATTCCTAAATTCTTTACAAACTTTTTGGTGGGGCAAGTTGTCATGCCCCGAACTCTATTTCCTTAGATTCGGTGTGCAAATTTAATTACCATCAATATCAATTTATACAAAGTACTAAAATCCTCAATCAATAAAAAAAAATAGAAAAATTCAATTTTTAAAAATCATTATAATGGTTCAAATTACTTTTAAAATTGTGAAAATTTCACCGATAAATCAATAATTCGAAATCTCTATTTCCTCAATCGATCCAATCATCTTTTGACTTTCTATAGATTTTTAACCTAAATCTGAGAGGGATAAATGGGGGTGAGCTTGGGAGACCTAGTAAGCTATTTACAACATAACATATGGAATCACAAGATTATAGGATTATCCAACAATCAACTGTAGAATTAACAAATAAAATGAGCATTTAACACAAATTCCTTCATAAAATTTATACGAAAGTCAATTCTCTAATTTTCCAAATCATTCATGGTTCATACTAGGTTGGTCTCGGCTACATACTAGACACTACTCAATCCATCTCATTCTATCATATGCCCCTCGGGGCCATTATCATAACTCAATAACAAAATCATGCTACTGAGTGCGCCGGACGCATGTGCCAATAGATCTCAAGCACTTCTGTTGTTGATAAAGTCATTTTGGTCAAAGAAGTAACTGTTTCTTAAATTAAGTGGTTTGATACATGTATACAGTTCAAGAGTCATTAGTAATATTCATGTATGGAGTCTAAGGGTCATTCATGAATCTACTTATTATTTACGGTTGCGCACTTGATCTAGGTACATGATAAGAGAGTCATATAAATTTTAGAAGTATTTTGAGTAATGCGTGGTATCCCATTTAGAGCAAAAACAAATAGAGAGAGACAACAAGAGAGAGTGAGGGTTCTCTTAAACACTCATAGTCTTTCCTTTTGTTAGAGAGAAGTTATTGTAAATTCTTTTGTTATCCTTTTACAAATTGCTATCATTTGCCTCAAATTTATTAGGGAAAATTTTCACACAAAATTTTCATTTTTTATAGTTTTTACTTCGTTTGTAATTGTGTGCCCGTGCTCACAACTCGCAAACAACTTCACCAACAGAAAAGAAAAAAAAAGAAAAACTTTCACACAACATATACAAAGACCAATCAAACAGAAGTCCAAACGAACCTCAATACAATGACGATAGAAATTAAAGAACTCTTTACAAAGAGGTTAAGACACGAATGCATATTATGAGATAAATTACTTAGTCATTCGAAGGTTGACACCGCATAAAGAGTTCTCCATATGCTGGACAATATTCTAGATTTTCGTTGTGATCCCATACAGTTCAAACATCTACTTCCGGGCCGCAATTCCCTCAGTGTTTGCTTCTTTCTACCAAAGCCGTCCTTATTTTTGTATCAAACTCTCTCTCTCTCTCTCTCTCTCTCTCTCCAATCGCCTCAATACACTATTCTCATCACAAGAGATCTATTAGATAGAACATAAATACATGCAAGAAGGACATAGGGCGCACGGTTTGGCTTTGCTTAATTACACTTTGCTCCCTCTAAGTGTTCCTTTCTTTTTCTACATAATTAATATTTAACACCCTTGAGCTCCCAATTATATTTTTAACTCCTTCCTTATCTTGCTTGTTCATTAAGCTCGCACCACACTTCTCTTTACACTTAATTTAGCAATTACTTAATCAAGGGTTAAATCGAGTAATTACATATTATTTTAATTATAAATTTTTTTTTTGTACGGAGTATTACATTCTCCCCTCTTTAAAAATAAATTTCGTCATCCAAATTTGCTCTCTCTAAATGTCAGCCTAGTGGTGGGAGAAACGTTGCATGCCCTTGAGCTAATCTAGTCCTAAGGCATCCAACCCATCAATAGATCTCAATTTACAAAACTTGATCAATGGTATAAGGTTATGGTAGCTAACAGAACATAAGACATAGTACAACTAGTGATACAAGTGTCAATTTTGCACTAAATGTGAAGTGATACAAGTGTCAATTTTCTCTTGTTCTCATTTCTCTAACACAGTAAAACCAAGGAAAGCATTAAATTGACTAGGGAATGTTGTGGGCTTTTGCACTAACGTCAAATGATATGTATGCCGATTTCTCTTGCTTTCATTTTTCTAACATAGTACAACCAAGGAAAACACTACATTGACTGGGGGAATGTTGTGAACTTTTGCACTAATGTCAAGTGATGAGTGATCTGCGGGAGGTGACTGCCTTGGGCATGCTGTAAATTGTGCCATAGATTTCAACACAGGATTGTTCATCTTTGGATATGTAGAGAAATAACAGCCCAACACTTTGATTGTATTGGCTATCTTTGTCATCAAGTTTTGATTACATTGTGCACTACAATAGAAAGTAGATCTAACTAGAAAAACTTTTCAAAGTAAAAATATTCGTCGGTAAAATGTCTCACAATTCATCGGAGGAAGCCCATCACTAAAAACATTTATCGACAAAAATTGGTTTCCTAGGCAAAAGCTTAGGTTTTTTTGATAAATTTTTTTATCAATAATTGTCTTAAAAGTTGTAGTTGTTTAATATATCTCTAGAAAAAAGTAAATGGAATGGAAAATGGAAATTCAAATGCTAATGATTATTTCGTGGGCAAAAGTCTTATTTTTTCCTAGGAAAATATTTTCATAGGTGAAAGTCTAATCTTTTCCCGGTTAAAAGTTGTATCTTTTTTTTAAAGAAAATAATGACATTTATACGGATTAAACTACCCAAAATAGTTTAAACAAACCAAAAATTCTACTAAAATCATAAAAAATAGTGCACACTTCTCCATTACTAACTTTTGCAATATTATAAAATCACCCTTAATCACAATGCTCCATTACCATCTCTTCATACAAAACTTAAGCAAAATAATGTATAGAGTCTTATGTATTACAAAAGAAACCATGGAGATTCCCTATTTTGACATATACACTTTCCACAAAGGTGGAAACTGCTTGATTCGTAATGGTACATCCAAGTGCTGGTAATCAAGAAATAGTAATATTTGATGAAGTCCAAGATCGAACCAAAGGTATATGTGAATTCAAAATGTTAGGTAAAGGAAGAAAAGAAAAAAGTTTTCAGAAAAATTGAGTTGATTAAAGAATGATTGCACGTAACTTGAAGGTAAATAACCATAAGAAAGTATGATCTTTCAGCTTCGAGATCTGAATCTGATCATATTCATCAGAAAATTATATTTATGCAATTTTAGAATAACTCAATTGATTTCAACGTCAATGTAGTTAACCTAAAAATATTTTTTAAACATATAATTGGTTTGATTAATCTGAAAATAGGACTGGAAGAACTAGTTTATAAAACTCGCAAAGAATTAAAAGCAATAAATATAACAAGAACTTAATTTTGTTAATAATCAATCAAATAATTGTACAGAGCTCAAAATTTTGATAAAATCATTCAATCAATCTTGAAAAAATAAAGATTTAACATGAAAAAAAAACAAAAACTAAAAGTTCTAAAAAAAAAAAAGCCAAAGACAGGGTTTGACCTTCAAACAACAGTGATTCTGAAGTTTGTTTGCTGCCCTTGTAATATAAATAAAGCAATTTTGAAGAAATGGTCGTTAGCAATAGCAATTAAGTGATGTTTGCTTCATAGTTGGTCCATCGTCTGCCAAATTAAACCAGGATTCAGCCAAAAAATAAATGGTACGCTTGCAGATTAATCTAATTCTAAACTTTTCTGTTTCAAAGAGAAATGTAATGAGCCCTAATCCATCAAACAACTTCTTTTCTTAGCACATTTCCTATGTATTAGACTATTTTGAATAATTAGAGCACACAATGCAAAAGCATTCCCTGCACTTAATGGATGCTGAAAAGCACGTATTGTTTAAGAATTCTAATTTTGTTTACTGGCTTATTTCTATTATCTTTTATTTATTTTTGATCAAATTTATGTAGAAACTCATCAGTCTCCTGGGATGAAAGGGAATCTCAAGGCCTCCTGTAACTTCAATAGTAACAATCCCAGGCAACTGCAAAATGATATAAACACATAAACAAAATTCAATTGTTCCGTTCAACATGTAGAAAGATAGACAAAAATCAAGTAATTGGTGATTCTCCCTAATCAAAATATTCAAAGCAGCAACTTTGGTTACTCACCATCGAGCGCGTAGATCAGTTGGTGAGGGGTTGTTCTAGCTTAACCAAGGTCCTCGGTTTGAGACTTGGGAATGCAGTTGCGTTCGGTAGGAAGAGCTTTGACACCCTTGTGGTCCTACCCGGCTCGAATCCAGATTAGTCGAAGCCTGTTGTGGCTTCCGGATACCGGATGATCTGACAAAAAAAAAACTCTGGTTACTCAACAACAACTAGTAGAAAGATCCACAAAGAGAGGCAGAGAGATCCACAGAGAGAGAGAGAGAGAGAATAACTAAGATCTCTCAAAAAACCACATTGGTATCATTTTTGAATATGCTAACAATGCAATAAACAATAGATCATCAATTAATCCTNACCCAAGTGCTGGTAATCAAGAAATAGTAATATTTGATGAAGTCCAAGATCGAACCAAAGGTATATGTGAATTCAAAATGTTAGGTAAAGGAAGAAAAGAAAAAAGTTTTCAGAAAAATTGAGTTGATTAAAGAATGATTGCACGTAACTTGAAGGTAAATAACCATAAGAAAGTATGATCTTTCAGCTTCGAGATCTGAATCTGATCATATTCATCAGAAAATTATATTTATGCAATTTTAGAATAACTCAATTGATTTCAACGTCAATGTAGTTAACCTAAAAATATTTTTTAAACATATAATTGGTTTGATTAATCTGAAAATAGGACTGGAAGAACTAGTTTATAAAACTCGCAAAGAATTAAAAGCAATANTCTATATATACGAGGTTATACTCTTAGTTTGAATATCCCTTTTTCACTCACATTTATTCTTAGTTGACATCAGCGCAATACCCTAACCCTAACCTTCTCCATCATCCTCACCGGCGATCAACAGCCTTCATCACCATCCAGCCAAAAAAAGTGTCCACTCAGGGAATAAGGCCTACAAGTGAGCCCTATGTTGAAGAACACGACTCAATGTAAGATTACACAAAAAAGTAGAAATCAAAATAGCAAAATACCAATAAGATTTTGGTACCCCCCATATCTCTAAGCATACAACGTACCATCCGTATTAGACTCTTATTTTTCCTTTCAGCAACTCCATTTTGTTCAGGAGTATATAGACAAGTGAGTTGCTGAAGGATACCCAGAAAGGAAAGGTGAGACACTAACGCATCGGACACATATTCTTTGGTATTATCCAAACGGAGAGCATGAACAATAATATCGAATTGTGTCTTAATCATCTAGAGAAACTAAGTGTTGACAAGGAGTACATCACAGTTCCTATGCAAAAGGTTGACCCAAGTATAACAAGTACGGTTATCTATAAATGTCACATAGTATCGAGCACATGACAGAGCAACAACAGGAAAGGGTTCCCAAATATTAGAGTGCATTAGGTTAAATGGCTTGGGTGACTAGTGCATGCGAGGAATATAACTGGTCTGAACATGTTTCGATAGGGAACATATAATACAGTCCAGTTTACCACCAAGACAAGCATTGCTCAAAGAAGGAAATAACATACATAAATAATTAAAATTGTATGCCCAAAACGGTCATCCCACAACTGAATAGTTTGTGATGAAAAATCATAACGACAAGCACTAGTTAAAATACTAGCATTCAAGCTAAGAACAAATAAAGACAAAGTAGGTGTGCAGGTGATGAAGGTGGAGGACCTGGTGAAACTGGAGGTAGATCGTCTAGATAATACAATTCTTCTCTCTCATGTCCCTTGATAATAATCCTCTTGGTACTCGGGTCCTGCAAATAACACGAATCAGATAACACAACTGCACAGTAAAAATCTCTAACTAATTGATGTACGAATAATAGATTCATGGCCAGTTTTGACGCATGAAAAGCCGAATGTAATGTAAAGTCATCTGGGAGACAGACTATACCCCTACTAAAAATAGAGGCATGTGTCCCATCTACTAGCTAAACCTGTGTATGTAATTGTTCATCAAAAATGGTGAAGTGATGGGCCTCACCTGTCATATGATCATTCGCACTGGAGTCTAGCATCCAAATGGGAGACGGACTGGCGTAAGCCTGAAAGACACGACATATACTTGTAGTGGTGGCAGTAGTAGTAGTCGAACCCTGAGAAATAAGGGCAGATATAATTATATCCAATCAAAAAATGATAGTATTCATATCACTCTGTCAAGGAAGAGTAGCAACAAGAACAATAGTAGTAGATGGTGGTACGTTAACAATAGCAGCAGTACAGTTGCGAGGAGGCAGCTTAAGCTCCTGATAGAGCTTCCAGCAATTAGTCTTGAGATGGCCTCATCGGCTACAATAATCGCACTGACGAGAACCAAGAGATACATTCTAGGTGGAAATGCTAACAACAGAGGTCTCAACAGTGGAGGTCTCAAATCCCTCAATAGTAACTATAAGAATAACAATATGTGGGCATGACTCCTCTTAAAAAGGTCCTAGATGCTGCACCCCTAGGAAAAATAAATCAATGGCGCGAAGAGATGACAACATTGCGACGAAGAGTGCAAAGCACAAAGGTGTGACAGATTGGCGCTGGGACCGCCTGAGCATGAGCTTGGTGCTTCCTGGGCACTGGGTCGGTCGAAGGCTGAACAGTGGGCTGGGTTTGGGTTGGACAATGGGCAGTGATGTTAGTGGGGGTTTGTGGTCTTGATTTTGTCGCTGGGTAATAGGCAATTGCTTGAACTTGGTTTTGTCATTTGATGATAAATGTTGGTTTTGTAGTCAGTCGGTGGAGTGGACTGAATCAATAGGGCATTCGGTGGAGAGAGATGGATTGGTTTAAGTTTAGATTGCAGGTGGTATGTGGGTGCAATCAATTTTGGATTGTTTTGTTGTCGTTGCAGGCAGTGGTGGTTGCTGGGGTTGCTGTTTTTTGAAACTGGGATATTTCTTGTCGATGTTGGTTTGATGGGATCGATGCTTTATGAATTGAGAGAATATGTTGTCGGTTGTATAGGTGGAGTATGTGGGTCAGTGGTTTGTGGAGTATGTGGTGGCTGTCAGTATATAGTGCTAATGGTATATGTTGGTGGTATATGTTTGTGGCTGTCGGTTGTATAGTTGGTTTATGTGGTTCTCTGGCTACTGAAGGTGAGGAATTGATAGATCCAATTGTCTATCAGAGGTTGGTAGGTAGACTTATCTACCTAGCCAAAACTAGGCCAAACATTTCATTCGCTGTCAGTCGAGTTAGTCAGTTCATGCATAGACCATATCAGCCTCGTCTTGATACAATTTATCATATTCTTCGGTACCTCAAGTCTTGTTCTAGACTGGGGTTGTTTTATGCATCAGGATCTCAGACTAGTTCTCTACCTTGTTATTCAAATTCAGATTATGGGGAAGCATGTGACGGTCGATCTACTATGGACTTTTGTGCTTTTCGAGGGACTCATCTTATCTCTTGAAAGAACAAAAAGCAGACAGTTGTCTCTCGTTCGTCAACAGAGGCAGAGTATTGGACACTGACACTTGGCACATGTGAGATTATCTGGCTATGATCGATTCTTGGCGAGTTGAGATTTCTAGTGACTTCTTCATCTACATTATATTGTGATAATTGATCTGATATTCATCTCGCTTCTGACTCTGTATTACACGAGAGGACGAAGCATATAGAGATCGATATTCACTTTCTTCGAGAGAAAGTTCGCTATGGTATTGTCACTCCATTGTTTGTGGGAACTAGTGATTAGGTTGCGGATGTTTTTACCAAACCTGTCACTCTACCCATTCTCCAAGACTCCGTTGTCAAGCTTGGCTTAGTTGATATTTTTGCGCCTAACTTGAGGGGGAGTGTTGGAGTATAGTCTAGTTTATTAGGGTTTCTTTTTCCTTTTTTACCCTTAATATGACTTTATATTTTGCCTAGACCACAAGGATGTTTAGGTTACTTTGTATTATTATTTGACTATATATACGGGTCTCTACTCTTAGTTTGAGTATCCTTTTTTCACTCACATTTATTTCAAGTGAAACAACCTGTATACACACAAATTCATAATTTATCTATCAACATCCATGCACATAATGAGAAAGAAAATGAGAGAGAGAGAGAGACAGAACTTACGTTAATTGGAACATCAACGGAGCACAGCGTTTCTCAGTGATGAATCCTTTGAGCTTCTTCTTGCATTTCTCAATTGTCTTCTAGTAATCTTCACTCACTGTTTGATAACACTTTCCCATAGCTATTACTTTGGTTATTCTTGTTAGAAAATTTTAGTGCATTATAATGGAAATGTAAAATCTAGTGTTGTTCAGTCCACTAGTTAATTGGTTGTCATAGTTGTTGATTACTTTACGAACAGCTGTGAAAACATGGATAAATTCTTGTAATGTTTCATTGTTAAGAAGCAAGTCCTTTATATAGTAATTCCTTCTTGTTTGTATGATGTTCTTGTATTAAACAAAATCCTTTTAGTGAAGAGAATTTTTAGGCAACTTTCAATATCTAAAACATTGTGTTTGTAAAATCTTTTCTAGGGATGCATCTGTTAATTAAAACTCACGTAAGTGAAAATTTAAAATTTTGTTCTCAACTCTGATCTTCATGGCTACATCCAACTCACCATCCAAGATAAGTTGAACTACACCTAATATCCATTATCTATAAGTGATGATAACTTGACTTGGGGAAAAGTATATTGAATGATTCCTAGAGGCCATCATGGAGAAAAATAAATTTCAACTCAAAAAGATAGAAAAAATTTTTACTACAAAGCTCAATGGTCATTGGACTTATAAAGAGAAACATAGGAAGCTAGGAAGCCAAGGAGGATAGATTTTATTAGATTACATTTTATAATTGTCAAATTTCGTGGACTCCATCATAAATCTCAATATTTTCCATGGTCATGATGCTATCAAATTAAAGATCTAAAAGCATCATTGAAGGGAGGAGATCAAACGTCAAAGCAAAATCATTCAAATTTCGTACGAACCTTCATGCATAGGACAAAATGTAATAACCTAAATACCTAAGATGAACACTTAGTTATTTTAACTTAGGATGATTAGGATTACATGGAATTGGAAGCAATCAGTATATATGCACTTTCCTTTCTTTTTTGCTTAGTAACTATATCATCCACAATTTTGATTTTAGAGTGACCTTATCATGTTTCTATAATTTCTTCCATCATCATGTTGACCCAATACTTGGTTAAGAAATTTTTTGATGATAACAAACTCTTGTGTAACTAATCATCATCTAGTGAGCTTGGTTGAAAATGTTACACAGGTTTGACACAAGATAAGAAAGCTTGGATATTCAATGTGCTACACTATGTAACGCTCCAATTTTTCTTTTCTTTTCGGAGACATTAATTGATATAAAAAGACCCAAATAAAAATAACAGAGCGTTAATTGTCCCAATAAAATTTTATTTATCAAAATCATCTTCCAATACAAATAAATCTGTCACCATAAATAAATCTCCCAATACAAATAAACATCAATTATGTTATCTCCTCGTCTTTAATACTTTGATTATCTCATTCTGATCTTTTCTCTAAAATCAACCTGAAAATATTAAATAAAGCGGGGAAGTATACAATATGACGAGGAAAAATATGTTCAAGGACATTGAATAACAAATAATCGAGTACCACAAAGTATCTCATTCAACAGATACAAATATCAAATTTACATATTACACGTCATGCAGAATCTTAACACAGATCTAACACCTCACCAATCATCCCACCTCAACCCGATCCCATGGGTCTCTTGGCTGGCGATGCATCGGCTATTGGCTGCCATGATCCCGTCTCAATATTCACAGAATATGATCAATGAGATCAAAATATTCAACGATATTCAATCGAAATTCTAAAATAACAATAGCACAAGTTGGAATACAAATCAGAGGATAAATCAAGAAATACTCTTTGCAAAGAGATTTAAGGAGAGCATATTGCATATTACCCCGTACCTCAGAATCATTATGTGAATTCGTTAACTCTGATTTCTGTTTCATTTTTCTTCCTCTCGGTTTGAACTAAAAACACCCACCAAAATTTGTTTTCTCGCTCCCTCTCTTCCACCTTTGCTCTCGGCTTAACACACACAAACACATATATATTTTTCTTCCCTTTCTTTTATTCTCCTTCATTCACAATTTCAACAAACCAATACACACACACACACATTTTTCTACAACGTATTCAATGTTAACTACCATTCATTTACTCCTTAAATTTCTTTATTCTTTCTCTCTCTTTCTTTTTCTTTCTCTTTCTTTCTTTTTCTTTACCTTATCTTGTCTCTTTTATTTTTTTTTCCAAATTCTTCACGTGGGTGAAGACCAAAGAATCATAAAAGTTGAAATATTTATATTTTACTCCCCTTTGTTTCACATATTATATATATCAACCACAAAACTTAAATACTCCTTATTCTTTCACATCAAAACTCATAATATTTTATACTTAACTACCTCTAAAAATTTAGGATCTCACACACTATGTATGAAGAACCAAATAAGAAGAAGATGCAAAGAGTGAAGAAGAGTGAACATAGTTAAACGAGATGATTAAATATGAGAAGATGCACCTACATAAATAGAATGAATATCATGGCTATAGGTGGATTAAATTAATTGATTGAGTGAGAATAGCATGGCATGAGAAGCTTTTTCAACAATTTTGTCAGCTTGGTGTGCAAATAAGGACAACTTCAAGATGTTAAGGATCATTGTTATCGGATCAATTATTAAATTTAGAAATGTGATTATAGGGGTTGAGAAAAAGAGTTGGAAGATCAAGGAAAAGAAGTGAGAGAAATAAGCCCAGAAGGAAGAATGTTGAAATTGATCAATTTGACATAGTCTCGATAAAATAGGAACAACTTTTGATGGAGTAGTCTAATTGATGTGATTCAAGTATGGATGGAAAGAAGACTTTAAGATCTACAAGTTTGTGTGAAATAATAATTTTGAGATTTGAATGTCTTCTAAGTTAAAAATGGCATGGAAGTTGGAGTAAATGCATTGAAGGCTTACTGTAAAAAGTGTCAAACGTGTCTTGGAATTTGGGACATAACTTTCTACTCTAATATCCAAATGACCTAATTAAAATTGAGTTGAAAATAATACATCCATATCTACAATTTTTTTCAAAAATAGCCCTTTTCAAATTCTGACATTTTGATGATCAAAATCGTATTGGAAGAAGATGACAATGCACAGAACCAGTATGTCGGATGCTTGAAGAGGAATATCGATTGGATGAAGGGGGTATATCGGTTGGCTGAATTGATATACCAATTTTGGAATCAGCAAGCCCCAATTCTTCTCAATATCTCCCATTTTTAGAGGGTTGAAATGAATCAGTATGCCGATTGAACCAACATGTATGTCAGATGTATTCGTTGAAGGTTCTAACATATAGTTTTTGGCTCCTTTGCTTATCCAATTACTTTCTCTATAAAAAAGGATTGCGAGGACTATTTAGGATATTTATTGGACATTCAAAATGTGACATACAGATTGAGGAAAGATCAAAATTATGAGATTTGGGTTATAATGTCAATTTTATTTTTCTCTCTATTTGAGTGTATTTGAGTGATTTGATGCTTGTAAAAAGAGGAAAAAATTATTGTATTGAGTTGGCTTCAAGCTTTATCATTTGAAAAGTGATATTTTTAAGGTGTGTCTTCACCTACCAAAGAAGATAAGATTGTAAAGATTTGATATTCATTTGTGAAGAAAATTGAGATAATAAATGAAAAACTTCGTAGAGGAGAGAAGGGAGGACTTAAGTCATCGTGGTTGGGGTTAAACCTCTATAAATTGTATCCTTACTATTACTTAATTGCATCATCTATATCACATTATTTATCATATAAATTGTTTATCATACATATAATCATTTACATTGCATATTTAGTATGATTTAATGAATCTAAAAATTAGTCACACACTCTCTAACCTAATTCACCCCATCTTAGATTATTTTTAAGGCAACAATTGGTATCAGAGTTAGGGTTTTAGCTATAGTGTGTAAACACATTAGAATTAAACGATTATGACAACCTTAGGAAAACAACAAAGTTGAGGGGCAATCTATCTCTAGACCTCCATTGTTTGATGAAAATAATTATACTTATTGGAAGGCTAGAATGAGAATTTATGTGATGCCTTTAGATGATGAAATAAGAGATATAATAAAAGATAACTATATAGGACCAACCAATCCAAAGAAAGAATAAAAACTTGTAGAAGGCTTGGGAGCAAAGGTGATGAAAATTCAAGAATCAAACAATCTCGAGATTCTACTATTGGAGCAATTTCTTGGGAGGTGTTTGGTTTTATTTTAGAAAACTTTTTTTTGTTCTCAAATTTTCAAAAACACTGAAAACATATTTGTTTAGAATTTTTGTTCTCAAATTTTTTTAAAAAAATGGATGCAAAAATCAAAAAATGGAAAACAAGCCCAGCTTGTTTTCTATGTTTTGTAAACAAAATAAGGGGAACACGGAGACAGACAATTTGTCATTAATGAAGTCTCCTCTTCAAACATTCTTAGCAGCAAAACATATCCAACTATTAAAAAAATAAAAAGATTTTACTGCCTTTCTCTTTTTTTTTTTTTTTTNCTGTCTCTCTGTCTCTCTGTCTTGTCTTTCTCTCTCCACTCTTTGACAAAAACCAAACAAAAGGAAACACGATATGAGATTGTTCTAGTGTCAGATCTGCTTCGGATCTAGGTTGATCTGTGTTATTGTGTGATGGATTGATCTGAGTTTGCTCCGGTGTCAGATCTGTGACTCTTTGTGTGTGTGTGTGCGTGTATATATGTATATAGACTGTGTGAGATGGATGTGTTGTGTATTGTGTAATTGTGTGTATGTGTATATATATATTGTGTATATAATGGGTATTGTGTAATGAATATATATATATATATTATGTGTGTGATGGGTATATATTATTCCAGAAACGAACTTGATATTCCCTAATTTATCTGGGATGTCCGTTATATATATATATATATATATTGTCAATGTGTGTGATGAGTATATATATATTGTGTGATGGTATGAGTGTTCTTCGGTATTATTTTTTATATTTTTGAAAAAAAAAATTATTGGTGTTTGTATATTTTTTCTATTGAATATGTTTGGTTTTATTTTAGATGAAGGTCGTTGATATAATTTTTTTATGTTGATTTTATTTTAAAGTTTGGTTTATTGAATTTTTTTTTTTATGAAATTGTCAATCTAAAAATAATTTTTTTATATTTTTTTATTAAATTTTGAATTATTGTTCAAATATATATTTAGATTGTCCAAACATGTTTTATTATTTTATGTACTGTAAAATTATTTTTGAAATTATCTAACCAAACAAGTTTTTTATCTCATAAAACATCAAAACTCAGGGCATGTTTGGTTTGATTTTCAAAACCTGTTTTTTGTTCTCAAAATTCTAAAAACAAGGAAAAGTTATTTACTTCGATTTTTTGTTCTTCAATTTTCAAAAAAATGAGAGAAGTAAAACACAAAAATTGAAAACAAGTCCAGCTTGTTTTCAATTGTTTTGGGAACAAAAGAAGAGAAAAAGCCAAAACATGTTGATCTCTTCCTTTTTAATGAAGTGTTGCCTTCGAACTTCCTTAGCAGCAAAAAAACTATTGCCTTTCTCCTTTTTTTTTTTCTTTCTCAAGCCTTCTTGTCTCTCTCTCACTCTACTTCGGCAAATCGGACAAACAATCTTAAACATCTCTCTCTTTCTCTCTCTCTCTCTCTAGCGATCTCAACCGTCGGCTTCAACGTCAATTTGGGTTGATCTCCCTCAAATCTGTGTTGATCAGATCTGGACAATGTGTGTGCGCGTGGGTATATATATATATATATATAGATTGTGTGTGATGGGTGTGTTTCCTGGTGATGTGTGTGTATTGTGTAACTTTGTGTGTGTATATATATATATTGTGTGTGTGTGTGTATTGTATATAAAGGTGATTGATATATTTTTTAGATAAAAGTCATTAATAAATTTTTTAAGATAAAAGTTATTGATATATTTTTTTTATATAGATTTTATTTTTAATGAAGATTATTGAATATGTTTGGTTTATTTTAACATTTAGTTTTTATTGTATTTTTTTTATAAAATTGTCAATCTAAAAATAACTTTGTTATATTTTTTTTATTAATTTTTGAATTATTGTACAAATATATATTTAAACTGTCCAAACATGTTTTACTATTTTCTAATTATAAAATTATTTTTGAAATCATCTAACCAAACAAGTTTTTCACCTCAGAAAATATCAAAATATACTTTCTTAAAATTCTTTTCAAAAACTGTTTTCAGATACTATTTTTTTGAAACGCAACTCAAACAGGCCCTCACTTTCTTAAAACTCTTCTCAAAAACTGTTTTCGAATATTATTTTTTGAAACGCAACCCAAACAGGCTCTTATTTTCTTAAAACTCTTATCAAAAACTATTTTTTGAAATGTAAACCAAATATACCATTGGATCTCTCAAGAGACATGAGGTGGATTTAAGAGGAGATGAAGCAATAGAATATAAGGAAGATATTTTCAACATATGCTTCATGAATTTAGAGACAAAAGTGACGTACATCCTTCATCCAATGAAAATGAAAATATATCATGTGATGAAATGTGTAATACAATGAAGGAATTGCATGATGATTTATTTACTCTCACTAAGAAGCATAAAGATCTCAAAAAGAAATTGAATTTTCTATCAAATGAAAATGATGTGTTGAAAAGGAAAAATTAAACATTAAAAAATGAAAATGGTTTCTTTAAGAACAAATCTATTATGCTTAATTACTTTGCTTTTAGCTTGATTAGTATTAGCTAATTTTATGATAAAGGATGTAAATCATTATTTGAGGCTAATAAATGAAAATATATTTGATGATTGTTTTCTACGTGTGGATAAAATATTAAATATATATATATAATTTAATGTGAAGAACATTAAATTTTTGATTTATTGTTGGCATGCATAATTGAAACTTTTTGAAGAAAAATTATATGTTATTTAACTTGCATATTATAGCATATACTACATGAAATATATGAACTATTTGTGGTAATTGATAAGTGTTAGAATAGTTGCATATTAAACATCTTTGAATCATGGAATGATCAACTATTCTACTTCGTATTCCCAAAGTACATATATTTTGAAATTAAATGAAAAAAAGTTATTAAGAATTAATACGTACATGAAACCTTAATGATTATATCATATATGTAGACTTGGGCTATATATTCTTATCTAAATTTTTGAAAAGTATGGTACTTGTGCATTTGTATACATTTGGATAATATTATAAAAGTACTTCACTGCACTTGGGAAATCTTAGGACAACTTAGTTCTAAATCTTGAAACTAAGTGAAAGACCTATCCTTGCTTAAGTTGCTTTTGGAAATATATTTTAGTTTAAAACAACTAAAGCAATTTTGAGGATTTAGGCACACTATGAATAGTGTAAAACTTCTTTTTATTCCCTAAGTAGTCTTGACCCAAGAAGCAGAAGGTTAAATAATTATTAAGACTAACGAATATCGGAAACCTTTTATAAGGAACTAACTTTAAAATAATGTGATAACTCTAAACATCCTTATGACATTTAAGACAAGAAAAAAAAAGAATATAAATTTCGAAAACTCAAGTGAGAATATTTCAAGACTTTACAAAGGTCAATAATTGAAGTAAGAAGTTATAAAAACAACTATACTTGGAAGAATTTGAAAAATGAGCAATTTACGAACTTCCGACAAAATGAAATGTTATCTCTTCAATGAAAGATACTAGAAATCCCCCACGGCCGTTAGGGATGATTTGATACGTTTTAATACATTTTTCTAAGAAAAATTTCAAAAACTGTATAACTTATATTCATGCTACATGATGTTTTCATCATGAAAAGGTTAATAGTCACATCTCTTGAATTTAAAATGAATATATTTATTGAGAGATGACTAAAAGAGAGAATATAGACTTAAAAGATTGAAATGACAAAGTTTTGAGATTGAGATTATGAAATAGTCACATTCTCTCAAAGTTTTACAATTGCAAGAAATAAAAATTGAAAAAAGTATCATAAGAGGCACATCATATAAATAATGCACTTCTAAGTTTGAAAGTGATATTTATAGTTCACATATATGACTAACTAGAAGAAAAGTGAACCTTGAAGAAGATAGCTAAAAAAAAATGTTATATGGAATACATGGCAACTCATAAGCCATGATTTTTTTTTCTCGCAATCAATCACGCTTACACTATCTTGAAAGTTGAAAAAGATTATCAAATTTAAAATATGAATGTACGAAATCAATTGCTATTCGAAGTCATAAAAATTAACTTATTGTGAAGATAGTATGTTGATTGGCACACATAGAACACATACCCCATGATGCTATTTAGGATTATTGATTGATTAAGCACATCATGTATGTCCTTTTGGATTAAACCCCCACATAGGTGTATTTGAAATTTAAGAAAGACACTTGGACTAGCTTTTTTAGTAGAATCTCAAATATCTTGATATTAGATATTAAAAATCCTTGTAGTTTAGCATCCTCTAGGTAAATAGGCTCTCTTTATATATGCATAAGTTGTGAACTTGAATGATCATTTACAATGCATGACATTTTTAATAAGATAAATGTGAAAAATAGAGATATAAAATTAGAACTTATTAGCAAGGTCTTTTTATAAAATCTCCAAAAGTTGGTTTGATTTGAAAATATATGAATTGAGTGTGCTGCGATTTGAAATCTTTGAAGATCATATATTATATGAATATATCTCTAAGATTATGATTTAGAAGATGCTTTGGACTACGGTAAATGTGTGTACTTGATGTTTTATGAGACATATGTATCCATTTGTGACACCCCAAATTCATGGGGTCCGTTAATTTCTCATCAACCCACGGAATGCCCGTGGATACCGTATAACTCGATATCGCACCGTTGTATCCCATTTATCGGGATCCATAATTTAACGAAATCCGGGCAGAATCTCCTTTGTATGGGAAGCTCTACCCCAAAACACAATCTATGCAATCAACATTTACATGACCCATCCGAGGTCCAATATAATACCATAACCACACAGGGTCCATTTTATACGTAAAACTTGCCACACCGGGTCCAATCATCATATTTATATCAAAATATGCAAGATTATATTAAAACAGTCCATATAGACTCTATTACAATTTTTTTACACATTACATGCCAAAATTTAATTACAAATCTACTTTTACAAAAAAAAAAATAAAAATGGATTGGAAGCTACAAGTCGGCTTTTCTTCAACCATGTGACCCTGATTGTGAGTCGTCCATTGGTGCATGACCCACACTTGAAATGTTTTCCGTATAGGGTGAGTCAATGCCCAGTAGAATAATCCTTACAGAGGCTACTCATCACCTAAAATGCTTATGCAATGTATAAATGCAACATTTCACAACAAGTATTCCCTCCAACAATAACATATAATACAATGTTGAAAAATCATGATGTCATGCTAAGTAATGAGATGAAATTCACCCATGCATGCTATCCCGAGCCCACACTGACTCCCACAACACAATGCGACACTTACGTGTAAAACAAACGTCTTTAATGAAACACATTCAAAGATCATTTTGAAATCAATCATATGTCATAAAACTAATTCATTCTTGGATGTTTCCCATCAAATGAATAATTTATATATCAAAATCATGTGCCTTTATGGGGTATCGGATTCAGGAATCGCACCTCCGGCTCCGTACGCCGTTACACTTTTCTGGAATTTCACCG
>CAUOFW020004280.1:1568232-1593940 GCA_963454935.2 Ilex paraguariensis | reverse complement strand
TGGGAGAAAGAGACGACATTGTGGCAGTTTGAGGATCTCATCAAGCAATACCATGCCTCCATTCCAACGAGGTTGTTGGATACTTTAGGTGGGGGTGACTTGTCACACCCTAATTGACTTGGGTGCAAATGGCCGGTCTTGGTGGCACTTTGCACCAAGGCATGCCATAAGTTGGAATCAAGGTGATGCGGCTAAATAGTTCGACAAATTGAGGCAAACCAAGGCAGTATGAGAACACCCGATTGAGCATGGCAACACGTGGTGGGCTCAATTGAAGTAATGTGGGTGCATAGCTTCGGATTGCATGGCATGGGTTGAACCCAGCATGCACATTGGTTCGTGTAGCCAGACTGACTGCTGAATGTGGGCACTTGATTGGCACATGGCTGTTCAATGCATGTGACCAGGAGGATGTGGGCGGTTATGATGCTGAGACACAGTCAAGGTAGTTGCTGAGGCAGTTCTGGGCGTCCCTAGTCTGAATCTAGTCTAGATGCATGCTGATGAAGGGCAGTTCCACAGCAGTTACTAGAAGTGGTGGAACTGTCTGTCAGATGTCGCACACTGACCAAGCCTACTAGCCAGTATGCTATGGAAAAGCAAAAACGTGTGTAACTATCCCTTGGCAGATGGGGGTGTCATCTGCCTTACTCTTGTATAAATATGGGTGCTTGAGCATTCTAATGGGAGAGAGAGTGTTCTGGCTTTGAGAGTTCTTGTAAATTATTGAGTTCAATATATAAGGTTTGGGAGTTTTATTTCAGTAAATTCGTGTGTGTCTTCTGTGTGAGTTTATGTCCCTTATTCTTGAGTTTGAGTGTGGTTGGTTACAATGGCAACGCCTTCACAGGTAGCCTCGAAAGAAAAACGAAAGTTACCCTGTGACAGTTTGGTATTAGAGTGTGGTTTTGGCAACAAATCAACTATGGCTGGCGGAACGAATGCTGATTTGAGGGAAAGGGTGGCACGTTTGGAGGAATTGATTGGTCCTCCATAGTCCGGTGATGCTGTGGCTCTCTCTGTGCAACTTGAGTTACTGTATCAACGGTTTGAAGAGATGCGGGTTGCACATGAACAACTTCAAAAGACTGAATCTGATCACTTCAGTCGAGTGAAGAACGAAGTCGTTGACGTGCTGGCTACGATCTCCACATGGACCGATGATATGGGAGAAAGATTGAGTTCCCTTGAGACAGACGTTTTAGTGCTCAAGAAGGCACTACAGAGTGTTTCTTTGGCTTCTAGCAGTGAAAGCACTCAGAAAGTCAAAGTGTCTGACCCTAAGCCTTTTATAGGCAGTCGTAATGCTAAAGAACTCGAGAATTATCTGTGGGATATGGGGCATTACTTCAAAGCAGTCTGCACTTCGGGTGCTGAAAAGGTAGATCTCACTAGCATGTACCTATCTGGTGAAACTAAATTATGGTGGCGAACACGTTCTAAGGACAAATCTCATCCTCCAATTACTACTTGGGAGTCTCTGTCCGCGGAAATGAAGGAGCAATTCCTTCCCAGCAACACGGTTTGGCAAGCCCATGATGCATTGAGGAAATTTTGACATACAAGCACCGTGAGGGAGTACGTGAAGCAATTCTCGTCTCTGATGCTTGATATTAAAAATATGTCAGAGGAAGACAAGCTGTTCAACTTTATGTCTGGTCTCTAAACTTGGGCACAAGCAAAACTTCGTCGGCAAGGGGTGAAGGACTTAACCGTTGCTATGTCCGCAGCAGATGCGTTGGTTGACTATAAAACGCAAGCTAATCCTCCAGAGAAGGAGCCGAAAGGGAAAGCCAAGTTCCCTAAGAAGGACAAGTAGAAGAAAAAGGCTGAAAAGTTTGGCAATTCAGAAAAATCATCTGACAAAGCCTCTTCATCAAAGGGAGGTGTTAACTCAGGCTGTTTTATCTGTAATGGCCCTCATCGTGCCAGAAATTGCCCCAAGAAGGAAAAGCTCAGTGCCCTCATGGCTGAGGAAACTGACTGTTCTGACGAACCAACACAAGTCAATCCATTACAACTCCTTAATGCAATTCGCAAAGAGGGGACAGTGGAAAAGAGGGGGTTGATGTTTGTGCAGATTCGCCTGAACAATGTGACTGTCCAGGCAATGGTTGATACAGGGGCAACCCATAATTTTGTTTCTGATCGGGAAGTACAGCGGCTTTGTCTGGCTTTAGTGAAAGACTCTAGTCAGATTAAGGCTGTGAATTCAGAGGCAAAACCAGTAGGCGGTGGCGCAAGAGAATTCCCTTTAAAAGTTGGTGATTGGCAAGGATCATGTGATTTTATGGCAGTCCCTCTCAATGATTTTCAGGTAATCCTTGGACTGTAATTCCTTACAAAGGCAAAGGTGTCTGTTATGCCGCATTTACAGGGGATGTTCGTGATGGACATGCCCAATCCCTGNGTAATTCCTTACAAAGGAAAAGGTGTTTGTTATGCCACATCTACATGGGATGTTCGTGATGGACATGCCCAATCCCTGTTTTGTTCCCCTCACTAAGGCCAAGTTTTCGGGGGAAATATTGTCTGTCTTGCAAGTAAAAGATGACTTGCGAAAGGGGGAAGCAACATACTTGGCTGCTCTATTTGAGGAAGAGAAGTTCAAAGCATTGCAAGTTCCTGAACCAGTGCAACAATTGCTGGTTGAGTTCAAGGACGCGGCACCTAAAGAATTGCCAGCAAGGTTACCGCCAAGACGGGAGATTGACCATGCCATTGAGTTGATTCCAGGGGCAAAAATCCCTACCTAGGCTCTTTATCGAATGTCTCCATCAGAATTGGCGGAGCTAAGGAGACAGCTTGGGGGTTTATTGGACATTGGGTTCATTCAACCTTCCAAGGCACCCTATGGAGCCCTTGTTATGTTTCAGGAAAAAAAAAAAGGATAGATCCTTACGGCTTTGTGTAGACTACAGAGTGCTCAACAAAGTCACTGTCAAGAACAACTATCCAGTGCCGCCTATCGATGAACTATTTGATAGATTGGGAAAGACGATTTTCTTCACCAAGATGGATTTGCAGCTATGATATCATCAAGTCAGAATTGCAGAGGGAGATAAGGCGAAGACTGCTTGTGTGACAAGGTACGGGTCATATGAGTTTTTAGTTATGTATTTTGGCTTAACCAATGCCCCTGCTACATTCTGTAACTTGATGACCAATGTATTTCGAGAATACTTGGACCACTTCATGGTAATTTATTTGGATGACGTAGTTTTTTATAGTCAGACTCTTGAGGAGCATGTTGAGTATCTTAGGTTGGCCTTGACAAATTAAGGAAAGCCCAATTGTATATGAAACCAGAAAAATGTGAGTTTGTCCAGAAGGAAATTTCATTCCTTGGGCATATTATTTCTGCAAGCGTGGTGAAAATGGACCCGAAGAAAGTTGAGGTCATTGCAGATTGGCCTGTCCCTACTAAGGTTACTGAACTGTGTTCTTTCCTTGGTTTGGCAAACTATTATCGAAAATTTGTGAAGAATTATTCAAAGAAAGTCGTTGTGCTGACTGATCTTCTAATAAAAAATAGGACATGGAACTGGTCCTACGAATGCCAGGAGGCATTCGATCGATTGAAGGCGGTGGTGATGTCTAGCCCAATTTTACGCTTACCTGACTTCGATTTGTCTTTTAAAGTCCATACAGACGCATCAGACTTTGCTCTTAGAGGGGTGCCGGTGTAGAATGGGCATCCAGTGACATTTGAAAGTAAGAAGTTGAATGATACCGAGAGGCGGTATTCNTGAAGTCCATATAGACGCATCAGACTTTGCTCTTAGAGGGGTGCTGGTGTAGAATGGGCATCCGGTGGCATTTGAAAGTAGGAAGCTGAATGATACCGAGAGGGGGTATTCAATACATGAGAAGGAGATGACAGCAATCATTCACTGCATCAATGCATGGAGGCATTACTTGTTGGGGAAGCATTTCCTTGTGCTGACAGATAATGTGGCTACCAGCTGCTTCAATTCCATGAAGAAGCTGACACCAAAACAAGCAAGATGGCAAGACTTTCTTGCCCAGTTTCATTTTACGTTGCAGTACAAGCCTGGCAGTACAAATCAGGTTGCTGATGCTCTTAGTCGAATTCCAGTTGCTAATAGGACGGTTGCTGCACTTAGCCAAATTGCAGGAGAGATACTGCAGAGAATTCAGGATCAGACAAAAGATGATCCAGTGACTAGCTTATTGTTGAAGCAGGTCCATGAAGGGGTGACTCGGCGATTTTGGGTAGAGGATGGTGTTTTCTACGCCAAAGGAAGGAGACCCTATGTGCCGAAGTCAGGCGGACTTCGACAAATGTTGCTGAAAGAAACTCATGATGCTCTGTGGTCAGGACAACAACGGACTCTTGCTTGCTAGCAGAAAGCTATTATTGGCCCCCCATGGAAGCAGATGTGGAGCTGTATGTGCGTACTTGTTTGGTGTGCCAGCAAGACAAGATAAAGAGGAAGAAGGTGGCGGGTATTTTGGAACCCCTCCCTATTCCAAGCAGGCCTTGGGAGAGTGTTTCCATGGACTTCATCAATGGCTTGCCTCAGGTGAACAATTTTACTTCGATATTTGTAGTTGTTGACAGATTTTCGAAGTATGCCACTTTCATTGCTGCCCCAAAAGTATGTACGGCAGAAGTTACTGCTCAATTGTTCCTCAAGCATATTGTGAAGTTTTGGGGTCTTCTGTTGGACATAGTTAGCAACAGGGACACTAGGTTTACTAGCCGATTCTGGATGGCTTTATTTGAATTGTTGGGCACATAGCTCAACCTTTCCACCAGCAATCATCCGCAGACAGATGGGTAGACTGAGTGGGTTAATGCAATGCTGGAGGAATATCTCAAACACTATGTCACAGCGAACCAAGACAATTGGGTGGATTTACTTGATGTAGGCTAATTCAGTTATAACCTCCAACAAAGCTCTTCCACTGGAATGAGCCCATTTGAGTTGGCAACTGGCCAACAGCCTCTTACTCCGCATGAAGTTGTCAAGCAGAAGTCTCAAGGGAGATGTCCTGCAACGTACCGCTTTGCTCGGGCCAATCAAAGAGTGGACCAACGAGGCAAAAGACTGTTTAACTAAGGTGGTGAAGAGGATGAAAAAGTAGACAGACGAGAAGAGGAGGGCAGTAGAGTTCTAAGTGGGTAACAAAGTGATGCTGAAATTGACCCCACCAATCTGAAACAAGATCTCTAGAAAGTCGGCACACAAGGGACTAATCCAACGCTATGACGGCCCTTTCCTTATAACAATGAGGATTGGCAGGTTGGCCTATAGGTTGGATCTTCCCAGTCATCTCAAGCTTCATCCAATTTTTTATGTTGCCTTCTTGAAGCCTTATATTGAGGACCCAAAGGACCCTAACAGATATGTTCGGCATCGAGCTCCTCCAACAATCAGGAAGCAATTCACAAAAATAGCTGAAGATATCCTTGACCACAAGACTGAGGGAATGAGCAAGAAAAACAAAAGAACTCATTACCTAGTCAAGTGAAAAGGAAAAGCACCAAAGGAAGCCACTTGGGAGAAAGAGACGATATTGTGGCAGTTCGAAAATCTCATCAAGTAATACCATGCCTCCATTCCAACGGGGTCGTTGGATACTTCAGGTGGGGGTGGCTTGTCACACCCTAATTGACTTGGGTGCAAATGGCCGGTCTTGGTGGCACCTTGCACCAAGATATGTCATAAGTTAGAATCAAGGTGATGCGGCTAAATGGTTCGACAGATTGGGGCGAACCAAGGCAGTATGACAACACCCGGTTGAGTATGGCAACACGTGGTGGGCTCAATTGAAACAATGTGGGTGCATAGCTTCGGATTGCATGGCATGGGTTGAACCCAACATGCACATTGGTTCGTATAGCCAGGCTGACTACTAAATATGAGCACTTGACTGACACATGGCTACTGAATGTGGGCATTTGACTGGCACATGGCTGTTCAATACATGTAACCAGGAGGATGTGGGCAATTATGATGCTGAGACACAGTCAAGATAGTTGCTGAGGCAGTTTTGGGCGTCCCTAGTCTGAATTCAATCTAGATGCATGTTGATGAAGGGCAGTTCCACAGCAGTTACTGAAAGTGATGGAACTGTCTGCTAGGTGTCACACACTGACCAAGCCTGCTAGCCAGTATGCTATGGAATAGTAAAAACGTGTGTAACTACCCCTTAGCAGATGGGGGTGTCATCTACCTTACTCCTGTATAAATAGGGGTGCTTGAGCATTCTGATGGGAGAGAGAGTGTTCTGACTTTGAGAGTTCTTGTAAATTGTTGAGTTCAATATATAAGGTTTGAGAGTTTTGTTCCAGTAAATTTGTGTNTAGTTGTTGACAGATTTTCGAAGTATGCCACTTTCATTGCTGCCCCAAAAGTATGTACGGCAGAAGTTACTGCTNGTCTTCTGTGTGAGTTTCTGTCCCTTATTCTTGAGTTTGAGTGTGGCTAGTTACAGTAACAACGCCTTCACAGATAGCCTCAAAAAAAAAACGAAAGTTATCATGTGACAATAAGTATGATAAGCTACTTTTAAATATAATTGTTGGGAGGATGGTTAGTATACTGATGAATAAGTACGTGGACTAAATCTACNAATTGTTCCTCAAGCATATTGTGAAGTTTTGGGGTCTTCTGTTGGACATAGTTAGCAACAGGGACACTAGGTTTACTAGCCGATTCTGGATGGCTTTATTTGAATTGTTGGGCACATAGCTCAACCTTTCCACCAGCAATCATCCGCAGACAGATGGGTAGACTGAGTGGGTTAATGCAATGCTGGAGGAATATCTCAAACACTATGTCACAGCGAACCAAGACAATTGNACCTTGCTAAATGTTAAAAGAAAAATACTACATGAATCTAATTTGTTAATTTAATCATTCCTTGTTACAAATGCAATGACTACCAATTCAATGACTTAATCACCCCACGGGAATCTATTAATTAAGAATTACTATCAATTCAATCAGGGCCCGCCCTGGAAAAAAAAAAGTATCGNGGCTAATTCAGTTATAACCTCCAACAAAGCTCTTCCACTGGAATGAGCCCATTTGAGTTGGCAACTGGCCAACAGCCTCTTACTCCGCATGAAGTTGTCAAGCAGAAGTCTCAAGGGAGATGTCCTGCAACGTACCGCTTTGCTCGGGCCAATCAAAGAGTGGACCAACGAGGCAAAAGACTGTTTAACTAAGGTGGTGAAGAGGATGAAAAAGTAGACAGACGAGAAGAGGAGGGCAGTAGAGTTCTAAGTGGGTAACAAAGTGATGCTGAAATTGACCCCACCAATCTGAAACAAGATCTCTAGAAAGTCGGCACACAAGGGACTAATCCAACGCTATGACGGCCCTTTCCTTATAACAATGAGGATNCATAAAAGTCAACTCTTATTTACTCTCACCTACTACTCTCTCCGGTAAAAAAAAATAAAAAATAAATAAAAGTTGAAATTATACATTTTCTCTCTCTCGTTATTGTAAAAAATAAAAACAAAAGTTAAAATCTCTTTCTCGACAATATTAACACATTNCATCTCAAGCTTCATCCAATTTTTTATGTTGCCTTCTTGAAGCCTTATATTGAGGACCCAAAGGACCCTAACAGATATGTTCGGCATCGAGCTCCTCCAACAATCAGGAAGCAATTCACAAAAATAGCTGAAGATATCCTTGACCACAAGACTGAGGGAATGAGCAAGAAAAACAAAAGAACTCATTACCTAGTCAAGTGAAAAGGAAAAGCACCAAAGGAAGCCACTTGGGAGAAAGAGACGATATTGTGGCAGTTCGAAAATCTCATCAAGTAATACCATGCCTCCATTCCAACGGGGTCGTTGGATACTTCAGGTGGGGGTGGCTTGTCACACCCTAATTGACTTGGGTGCAAATGGCCGGTCTTGGTGGCACCTTGCACCAAGATATGTCATAAGTTAGAATCAAGGTGATGCGGCTAAATGGTTCGACAGATTGGGGCGAACCAAGGCAGTATGACAACACCCGGTTGAGTATGGCAACACGTGGTGGGCTCAATTGAAACAATGTGGGTGCATAGCTTCGGATTGCATGGCATGGGTTGAACCCAACATGCACATTGGTTCGTATAGCCAGGCTGACTACTAAATATGAGCACTTGACTGACACATGGCTACTGAATGTGGGCATTTGACTGGCACATGGCTGTTCAATACATGTAACCAGGAGGATGTGGGCAATTATGATGCTGAGACACAGTCAAGATAGTTGCTGAGGCAGTTTTGGGCGTCCCTAGTCTGAATTCAATCTAGATGCATGTTGATGAAGGGCAGTTCCACAGCAGTTACTGAAAGTGATGGAACTGTCTGCTAGGTGTCACACACTGACCAAGCCTGCTAGCCAGTATGCTATGGAATAGTAAAAACGTGTGTAACTACCCCTTAGCAGATGGGGGTGTCATCTACCTTACTCCTGTATAAATAGGGGTGCTTGAGCATTCTGATGGGAGAGAGAGTGTTCTGACTTTGAGAGTTCTTGTAAATTGTTGAGTTCAATATATAAGGTTTGAGAGTTTTGTTCCAGTAAATTTGTGTGTGTCTTCTGTGTGAGTTTCTGTCCCTTATTCTTGAGTTTGAGTGTGGCTAGTTACAGTAACAACGCCTTCACAGATAGCCTCAAAAAAAAAACGAAAGTTATCATGTGACAATAAGTATGATAAGCTACTTTTAAATATAATTGTTGGGAGGATGGTTAGTATACTGATGAATAAGTACGTGGACTAAATCTACTTTTAAATTTAGGCTCAAACTCAATTAAGAAGTCTTGTTTACCTTGCTAAATGTTAAAAGAAAAATACTACATGAATCTAATTTGTTAATTTAATCATTCCTTGTTACAAATGCAATGACTACCAATTCAATGACTTAATCACCCCACGGGAATCTATTAATTAAGAATTACTATCAATTCAATCAGGGCCCGCCCTGGAAAAAAAAAAGTATCGGATTTAGGCTCCAAATTTTTAGAAGTGCCTATAATTGTAGGTAAATCACTAGCCAAAAACAAAAAAAATTAAATCTATTAAATTTTAAGCTTTAGAAAAAAATTCCCAAAAAATTAAATTTAATCAAAATTTTTATTACAATAATTTGGGTCTATAATCCAATCATAATATTAAAAACTTAGAAATTAAAAAATACATAAAAGTCAACTCTTATTTACTCTCACCTACTACTCTCTCCGGTAAAAAAAAATAAAAAATAAATAAAAGTTGAAATTATACATTTTCTCTCTCTCGTTATTGTAAAAAATAAAAACAAAAGTTAAAATCTCTTTCTCGACAATATTAACACATTTTTCTTTTGTCTCTTTCTCATATAAAAATTAAAAATAAATTAATTTTTTTAAAAAATAATACTAAAAATAAACAGACCTCTATTTAATAATTCTACTTTAAGTCTTAAATTGCCATAAACCGCCCCCTGAATTCAATTCCATGACTTAATCATCCTACAGGAATCCATTAGTTAAGAGTCCACACCAATTCAATTACTATGGTAAATAATTTTTTTCAATGTTAAAACCAACCCATTACGTAGGTGGGTTTTGCATACGACGAGAATTGGAGAACCGACCAATTAATATTGTCCACATCTCTATTTTTTTTTTTTTTAATTTGAAAAACCATCACTGAATGACACGTGAAGGCCTGGTGTCCATGAGTTTTCCCATTTTGTCGCTTTTAATTAATTATTAGATAAATGATTAAAAAAAACATTTGGATTAAGTTAAGTTAACCGCCAATGATTCGATAGCCAATGGGATGGCGGCGGCTTGTTCCCTACGTGGGGCAAAATAAGTGGTCCTGGGAATCAAAGAATGCGAGCTGGGTTTGATGGACGGTGGTGGTGAATTATCAATTGGCGATGATTGGTCGGTCGTCTGATTTGACCTGTCGGCTAGGCCCCACATTTGAATGGTGGGTCCCATCCTTTGAAGGTCCTTCAGCAGGGCAATGCTCAGCTGCATTCTAATTTAGAAGGGTTAATGACATTTGCGTCGTCTAAAATTTATAACTAGTTGCACATTATCCCCTGAAAAATTATTAATATCATATACAACACATAATTTCAATGAAATTATGCAATGTGCCCCCATATGACTTTCCCTTTGTTTTCATACCATTACCCACTAACTGCATACCAACACCATTGACACTTACTGTATGGACAATACCACAACAACCTAAGACCTCACAGCTCATTGGCAAAATCATGACTCTCGTTATTTTTGCTCGTTTCTCTAAGTTTCCTCATCCATAAATAAATAGATCATTGTTACACTTTTCACAATCGATCAACATTGTCGTTATGCATGACATCACTACCCACAATCGTCAAACTCCACTTACATAATAAAAAAAATCACGTGTATTACATTTAAATTTATTTATATTGTGTTGCCCCTATTATGCCACATACCTGTCATGTAATGTCCCCATTAGAAGAAACTCAAAGTCGTGTGCCAATTACAAGGCATTGCAATAATTTGAAAAAGAACAAGGTGCAATATGTGACCTCTAAACTTCAAAGGTCCAATGTATAACTAGTGACAAATATTTAGGGAGAAAGTGCCATTAGCCTAATCGGCCATCCAGAATGAGCTAAAGAGATGATCTAATTTTTTTTAGATTTGATTAAGGTAAGGTTATTGCCCCTCCTTAAATCTTCTTTTCTCACTCTATTTAATTTTTTTATTTTAAGCTATTAAGTTCACTATATCTATACTCAATAAACTATTAAATTCATTTCATTTATACCCAACTCATTAATTATTAAATTCACTCTATTTATATTTTTTAATTAAAGATTAAATTCATCCAATTGTATTTCAACCTGCTACTTTTAGTGTATTATTTCATTCAAATTTAAAGGCACCTGGCTCATTAGTTTCGGTGTATTATTTAGATAAAAAGGTATCTGAAATAGAGTAAAAATAAAAAAAAAAATTAATAATTTATTTTAAAATATTAGTCGAAATATATCAACACCTAAAAAAACATCAACATATTCTGAAGACATTGGTTAAAATATGTCAAAAATATTTTAAAACACATCGAACTATTATAAATCACCTCAAAATATTGAAATTTCGTTTTAACTACTCTTTTTGTTTTGGTTTCTTTGACTATATATTTAATAGTTTAATTGGATGAATATAAATGAGGTCAACTTAGTCATTAATAGAGTGGATATAGACGAAGTGAATTTAGTTGCTAGTTTGAAATAAAAAGATTAAATATGGTGGGGATGGAGATTTAAGGGGTGGGAATAGCTCAATCCTTTAATTAAACAGCAATGTTACTTGGATTTATAATGTAGATCTAACTGATCATTGTACTTGATTTAATAGTGGGATCTAGTATTTGTTAGAATTCACTATTAATTCAATAATTATGATTGATTTGATTATTAAATTAAATTCATATTTTATCAATGGCCCTTTACTCTATTGGTACTCTTTATCTTGTGAATGTTTTACCTTTTTGAAGTCAAGGGTTCAAGTCAAGCCCCCTTTCCAAAAAAAAAAAAGGTCTAAATAATATTTTCCTTAATTAAATGGTCCATCCTTTTTCTATTTTTTGTAACTAATAATGCACGATGTGCGTTTATGTAAATAAATTTAAATGATATTATTTTTATAACATATTTTTGATCATATAAAACTTTATTCTTTCATATATATATATATATATAAATAATTATTTGTAATTGTACTACTAATAAATAAATTATGTTGAATTTAGAAGTCTATATACAAAAGCCTAAAACAAGTTAAAAGATAAATAAGTGTAAAAGATAAAATTAGATGAAAGTATATAGGTAGGCATAATTAACTTTATTATAATAAATTGGAATAAAGTAAAAAAAAAAAATTCACATATTCAAACATTTATAAATAGTATAGATATAGAGCACTATTTTCTCCTTTAAAATAGTAATGAAACCGTCCTTACTCTTCAAACAGGTTAAAAAGGTCTAATGGATGGTTCTCGTGTTAATCCGATCCTATTCAACATGACTCGTTTAAAATTAAATGAGTTAAACGAGTCATGATGTATTACCTAGTTGTTTAAACGAGTTAAACGACTCGTGATGTATTACTTATTTGTTTAAACTATTCGTATTCATGTTAAAAATTTTATTCGTCTATTGAATGTGTTGTATATAAATTTATTTGTTTTTCGTACGCCATCCATTTATTCGTTCTAAAATAACGATAATCCGCAAGGGGAAGGTTGGTGTAGTGGGTGATTAAACATCGAAAGTGACAGAAATCAAAATTAGTGAGAAGGGGCGGCAAAACTCAGTTTAATTAATTGTCTCTCAATTCTTCACCTCCCCCATAAATACCTCCTCACTTCTCAACCCCTCTTCTCATCACAAACAACCCCCAAAACTCAGAACATCTCTCTCACCACCATCACAAACAGTAGGAAATGGCCAAGGACATTGAGGTCGGAGAGCATGGCGGCAATTACGCCGCCAAGGACTACCAAGACCCACCACCAGAACCACTGTTTGATGCCGAAGAACTGACCAAGTGGTCGTTTTACAGGGCGATCATCGCCGAGTTCATTGCTACACTCTTGTTTTTATACATCACAGTTTTGACTGTGATAGGTTACAAAAGCCAGACTGACCCAACTAAGAACTCCGATCAGTGTGGCGGCGTCGGCATCCTTGGCATTGCTTGGGCCTTTGGTGGCATGATCTTCGTCCTCGTTTACTGCACTGCTGGTATTTCAGGTCAGTACTTTATCATAGAGCAAAACTGTCAATATTTACCGGAATAGTTATAATACTTTAAAAGTATCGGTCCATATAAATATGACTGAACCAGTTGTTATGTAGAATGACATAGCATTGTAATAATTGCTGTATTGATATGTGCAGGAGGGCATATCAACCCCGCTGTGACATTCGGGCTTTTCTTGGCTCGGAAGGTCTCACTGGCACGAGCCTTCATGTACATGGTGGCTCAGTGCTTAGGGGCCATTTGTGGTTGTGGCTTGGTCAAAGCATTCCAGAAGGCTTACTACGTCAATTACGGTGGTGGTGCCAATGAGCTCTCCACCGGGTACAGCAAAGGCACCGGCTTGGCAGCCGAGATCATCGGAACCTTCGTCCTCGTTTACACAGTCTTCTCCGCCACAGACCCAAAGAGAAATGCACGAGATTCTCACGTACCAGTAAGTATCATAAGTACCATTGTAATTTCATTGTAAAATCAAATATCCAACGACGTGAGTTGTTTGCTAAATCCGAAAGAGGATCTTCTAAAAAGTTTAGTATGTCTTAATCCTGTTCATGTTCGAATTAAAAGGTCTTGGCACCACTCCCTATTGGTTTCGCTGTGTTCATGGTTCACTTGGCGACAATTCCGATCACCGGCACCGGTATTAACCCTGCTCGGAGTTTTGGAGCTGCTGTGATCTATGACAAGGATAAAGCATGGGATGATCAAGTATGTTAACCTTTATTAATTACATAACTAATACACACATAAATTATTATTTTTTTCTTTTTATTTAATCCCAACGGACCTCAATTTGAATTTGATTTGATGTTGTTTGTTTCAGTGGATTTTCTGGGTTGGACCATTCATTGGTGCTGCCATTGCTGCACTCTACCACCAGTATATTCTCAGGGCTGGAGCAATTAAAGCTCTAGGGTCTTTCAAAAGCTAGAATATTAGAGGGAATATAAATCCGAGAAAGTTTGGGTATTACTACGTGTGTTCTTGTTTGACGCGTTTTATGTGTTATTGTAAGCTACTTTTTTTGAAAATAAATATATTTTCTTACCAAAAAAAAAAAAAGGAAGGAATTATTCATTGTCGGGAGGAGATGTGACTCCATTGAAAAGTTGTAAAAAGGTACTGGTGGGGAAGGTCTCGGCCTCAGTTATGTAACCATTGTGGCTTGGCACTTGTTTTAAGTATTCCCTAATGTTGTCAATTTATCTATGGTCTTGTGGTCTATTTTCCTTTTTATTGGTTATGTGTGTATAAATGTGATTCCACTCTTTTTATTTTAACTGCACCCCTGTCAAGTGAAAATAGAGATAAATTATAAACTCAGACATCTTAAATTTTTTAATCCTGGCGTGAATGACTTTTATTTAATCAAATCATAAAGGTGATTAGTCGAGATGTGCATAAGTTGACTCAAACACCGTTAACTGCAATACCAAAAAAAAGAAAAAATTAAGTGAAGGTTGGCTAACAAAAAGACCACCCCCCTTAATAGACAAAAGCAATTAATCGTCACTGTTCAGTAGTATAGTATATTAAGAATAGTTATTTAGCTAATGAAAGCTTATCTTTTCCATAAATCCATGTTCTAATTAAGTTTGTCTTTTCAATAATTCCATGTTTTGATTGCCACCTATCTAGGGGTTGGTCAACTTTATCATTTTGGCTGGAAAAAATAACAATTATAAAGTAATCAATCTTGCACTTCAACTTCACCACCCACTGAATAACCTCATCATTGCTACCTCACCGCCCCTATCCACCACCTCACCCTACCACTATTGCCTCTAACAACCACCACCCCCACCCCTAACCACCACTGCATTATTAGTTTATCACCATTGCTACTAATGGGACGTGGACATTTTGTCAGTTATATATCGACATAAGAAATATTACAACTAACAGATATGTGCCCCAAACTTCCATAGGTCGAGCCCGATGACAAGCATTTCCAAAATTGAGTAAAAACGCACTATGGAGGAATGAAGATATACACGGTTGATGTCAAGGATTAATTGTCCTCGGAAAGTGCACCTCGTGTAGAGTGTTGATGTGCCGGATGGTCGTTATCATGTCACATCAACTTCAAACTTGTTTTAAACCGTCAGAAAGAGAGTCATGGCCTTTTACTGGCAAATAATAGTCCTCAAGGGCATCAAATTAAATGCACGGCACGAAATCATAAATGCTCAGTGACAGATCGTGAGTATTCAGCATAAAACACTTAATATTCAATATGACTTGATCTTTGCTTCACTCTGTTTCCTCCTGTCATTAGATTTTTGTGGATATTGAACCTCTTTATCTTGCATATTCAAGGTTCTTTTCCACACTCCCCTCACGCTGATCATTGTAATCGTGTGACTCTTATTTTTAATTTTTTGTGGAGCGTTTGCAATAAAGTATGGAAGCCAATTGACATCAAGGAGGAATTCAACGACTAGTAATTGCAAAACCAGAAGCTCAACAAATTGTCAATTCTGCCAGAAGGGGTAAACCTTATATTCTTCATTGTAGTACCTTCTGTCCACCCTTCTTCCTCTGCTTTGAGAACCGTGTGAACAGAGAGTGGGCAGAACAGAAGGGAAGGAGGTCCTCATACGGAGTCGCACACTTACTTGAGCAGTGCAGGAGACTTAGGAAATGGGTCGAGTAAACTCTCTCGGGGCCGGAAAAATCACAGACACATCTAAATTGGGAAGATAATAGTTTCCGGAATATGTAAACTATTCGCAAAGATTTATTGGTGTGATAAAACATGATTTCTTCTCTGTTATGGACTGTCAATTCTAGAGTAAATGCCAGTAATTTTCAGTTGTTCATATGAATAAAAATGAACTCATTGGTATCTATAATAATAAAACAAAGCCTGAACTGTTTACCCTCCTCAGTTAGAAAAGTACAACAACAACCCCCAATCGTTTAAATATGATGATTTATATTACAATTTAACCTTTTAATCTGTTAATCACATAACTCGTATAAATTCAAGTGGTAACAAGAACGAGCTAAGTTTAAATCTTAGTAATCTCTTGGGGTTAGTCCNAATCACATAACTCGTATAAATTCAAGTGGTAACAAGAACGAGCTAAGTTTAAATCTTAGTAATCTCTTGGGGTTAGTCCATAAAGGATTTATCCCTCATACATTCTCTAATCCCAACATGAATGACTTACTTTTATCAGACTGAGAAAGAGATTAGTCGAGTTATGTGTAAACTGACCTAGATACACTTAACCGTTGAACCAAAAACAAAAAATATATTTTTGGGTAATGTCGTGTATAGGATCCTTAAAACTGTTTTTTCGTATATGCAAACCGGGCTTCATCACAGATATGAACTTGGTTTGTTGATTGTGCTTTTGCTCAAGTGATCTCGAGTAAATTTGCTTTTTTTGGTGGGTTTCAACTGGTTCAAGGAGAGACTGCTTTTGGAAGATTTCAAAGGTTATGTAGGATATTTAAAAGGAAGTCTTTCAGTCATGGTCTACTCCGAGGTCTGTCTTTGATTATTTTCAGGCAGCTGTGGAAAGAGAGATGCTGAAGGGTTGCAGGAGAAGGAAAGTTGCATTCTTACTCTTTATTTGTAAGGATTTGTAGTATACTTCGGTATCAAGTTAAAACTATTACTCTGAAAGTGTGGGATGATGATATGGGTAAAGCTTTTCTGAGTTTTTTGCAAATTGAATGTTTGGGTAGTATTTCGCTGAAGTGCGTTTGGGTGAAATGGTCCAGTCCAGCTAAGGGTTTTATGAAATTGAACACTGATGGGGGTTTCAAGTGGCAATCCTATCTTGTTTCTATCTTTGGCCGACTTTCTTTTTCTTCCTAGTAATCATTTGATTGCAAAAGAGATAAAATAAAGTAGTACTAAGTACTAAGCAGAAAACTCTTTGGAATTTTTTTCTCTCCTTTAACAGATTTTTAACTTTGTCATTATCTATTGGAGTGATATGAAACAAAATTGATATTTTATGGTGTAATGTGAAAAATTTTATAATTAAAGGTATAAAATAAAATAAAGTAATAATTTGAGAAATAAAGTGTAATTTACTCTTAAAACACGATAGTGCTGACCGGTTTAGCAGGAAAACATCACATTGTGTCACTGCTTATGTTATTTCTAAAATAGGAGAAGATTCTAGTACTGAAAAATAAAATATATTTTGGCATTGTAATTTCTAATATTTATAATTTGTGTGGATGTTTTCATAAATTTTAAGGGTCATTTTACAACAAAAAAATTTGAAAAAATTCCATTTTATTCCCTGAAGGATATAAAAATCTTAGTTTACCCCTAAATGATTAATTTTCTCATATTGCTACCTCAAAAAATAAAAAATATTACAATATGGTACATCGTCTTATTTTTTATTTTGTCGTACGTCTATTTGTGTCTTTTTGATTGGTTGATTTGACACAAACAAACGAACGATAAAATAAAAAATAAGACAATGAACCGCTTGCAACGTTTTTATTTCTTTGAAGGAAAGTGTAAAAAAAATTAACTATTCAAAAGATAAATTAAAAATTTTCTATATCTTTTATGGGGCAAAATGAGATTTTTCCAAAAAATTTACAACTTTTGAGGTCATATTACAATTTATATGGTTCATGTGAAAACTTTTGTGTGTTATCCGGGATTTATCCTAAAAAAATTAGGATTGATCACAAGTAGTCCACAAAACTTGTAAAAAACAACTACAAAACTTGTAATAGCGATACATAGGAAGCAGTCAAGATGATGTTTCTCTCAGTATGAAGTAATTGCAAAACAAACTTCAGATGAAGACAATATCATCTCCCATTTTTATAACAACTGATTCTTCATGCTGTCGTATGTCTTGACGACATTAAATGAGAGTATTCATTACTTTCTTTATTTATCTATTCATTCTATTCTGTCGTCTCTGTCATCAACATAGCACTGTTGGCCCTCGTTCATGGCTTAAAAGATGTGAATGATTCCAGTCTACGTGAGTAGCTCTCGGCCCAAAATCTATCTCATGGTACACTTAATAAATTAAAAGGAAAATTACACTCAGATCCCTTAAAGTTTACTATTTTGTCTTTCAAAGTTCTTAAAATTTGAAATATTATATACAAACACCCTAAAATTTATATGCGTATAACATATAAACTCTTGTCATCAATGTCTATTAATAAATTACTTTCAAATTTCCTAAGGGGTGTAAGTGTTATATGCCTAAGTATATCTATTTGATTGGAGTATTTTTTGTCTAAATATAATATTTTAAACTTGAGGGATTTAAATATTATACGCATAAATATAGTGGGTTTAAATATAATTTATTAACGGATATACTAAAGGACATTGATAGTAGGGATCTAGGTGTTATATGTGTACAAACTTTAATAGGTTTGTATATAATATTTTAAATGTCAAGGAGTCTAAGTAATTAAGTACCAAAATTCAGAAAGTTTGAATATAATTCTCCCTAAATTAAATTCTCAATTTATAAAATCAAAACAAATGACAAGATTAATTTAATTTTTATCTATTTCAATCTGAAGGTACAAAATTCATCCAAAAAAAATATTCACCGCTCAAAAATATCATATTCTCTACATAACTCCTAATACTAGACAACTTAATCAACATACTCCCTAATGCAAACAACCACTGTTATCCACATCTACCACTCTCTTCTATCTTCTATGTTTCTTTCTTATTTTCTCTTTGTTTATTTTAATTTTAAATTATATAATTAAAAAAAATAAATTATTATTTAAAATATAAATGTTATACGATTAATGTTCAATTTTTGATATTATAGAATATCTTCAAGCACGGGTTATTGATACTATTTTTATATTAGAGAATCTTCTTAATTACACATCTTTTGAACATGTGATTTCTATTTCAATTTGGAAGAGGCATAATTATTTGCAAATTATATGCATCAAATTAATCTACGTGGTAACTCTAAAATCTTTTCATTTAACCATTATTTTTATTTCGTATTCCATTTGACATCAGATCACATATCAACCCTTTCCAATAGTTTATTAGCTAAACTTGACCTTTGATAGCGCAGAAGTCTCACGTTCATCACTTCGCAAACCTCCTTCACATTCAACATTTCATTGGAAGTTTATAGCTTCCCAATAAAGAAAATGTAAGAAAAATGTGAGGAATATCTGCCATACAGACATATCACATGCCAAATGCGCAAGTCACAGAGCAAGTGGTCACAACAAGGCGGTCTATTTTATTCAATCACCATACGATGATAAGAGTGTGAGTCGGTAAAGTTGTACTATTATAACTCAAGTGTCGTTCATTCAAATTATAATAATATTTTGAGGTAAAATAGTAGATATCTGATTTTTTTTTCCTAAATTCATTAATAATGAGAATCTTATGAACTAGAACCGCTACAATATGACCCACAGTCGACAGAACAAGTGCTACCATATCATCACTAACACATACTATCATGGTCTAAATGATACGATATCTCATGAACATAATATTTCCCCCAATCTTAACTGTATTCATATGGGCAAATACAACATTTTCATATAGTACTATACTATTAGATCATTATATCATATGAGAGTGATGAAATAGTATTATATTAGGAGCAATTCATGTCTGAAGACACGGTGCAATGTGAATGATTTTGAAATAGATGTTGATGACCGTTAGATGAGTCTATTTGAGACTATCGAATCGATTTACTGAAGTTTGTCCTGTTTTATATTATAGATTTATGACGAATATCTACTTGCCATATCCAAGCACAAGACATTGATTTTAGCCATTTTTTATGCATTACCTTTTATTGTTGGTCATCATTCAGCTCTTTTCCACATATTTGGCTCTTTGGGCATTTTTTCTTTTAGGGAATATGAGGTTTTTCTAACTTTTAATCAAGTGTTCCTATATTACCGGTGCTTAGAATCATGTAAAAAAAAAAACTATCAAGATTTTAAAGTCACGAAGATGATTAGTTCCGGTGCACAAAATTAAACAATTCTATAAATGATTTGTATCATCCAACTACGTGCGGGTGTAAGAGATTTTGATTCAATTCATCATCTTGAAAACACAATTACTAAATTTTCAATCTTTCTATAATACTTCATGTCAACAAATAAAAAAATCAACCTAAGTCAAAATTTAGATGCTTTGAATCTAGGATGAAATGTTCAGGGTGTTCAGAGAAGTAAGCAAACACAAATTTCAAGGGAGGTAATTGTAATTTATCCAACAATTTGTGATCTACAAATCAAGCCAAATCAGCATACAACTCCAAAATTTCATTGCTCTTTTGGCTCTCAACAAACAGCATGATTGGGGCCATTGTTCAAAATTCATTGAACTTTCTCCTTGTGTACATTAAAACCGAAACACATCACATTGGTCTGCAACCATTTATATCTGGCGCTGGCCCCCTTAGATTGCATAATCTGAGTAATGGAGATTCGATTTGTCCGCTCTTTTGGCCTGTCCCCATTAGGAAAGGAAAGTTTACCCTCCATATCAAAAGAAAATTTGAGAAAATTTCAACTCAATAAATACGTTATTTTATAATTAAAGCAGGTCAAGTGAGATCGATCTCAAATTTTTTTATATTTTATTAATCCGTAATGGTAATATGATTCAAACATAATTTGATCCGATTAAATCAATATTTAAAAAAAAAAAAAGTTGTCTAATTCAACGCAATAGTCATTTCCATAAGGAAAATGTTTGTCAGGGGAGAAGCTGTGAAATGGATGCTAGTGGGTTTTTGACCAGAGTCAGCAATTGAAAATAGAGAGGCCAGACAGGCTGACCATGCAGCCATGTGATGCATCAGGATCATTGGTTGAGGATTTCTAGGACAGTTTACAAGGTGTGACTATTTATTGTCTTTATCTCTCTACTCTTTTCTTTCTCCTTTTATAAATCTCTGTATATTTGAATAAGTTTTCAAACACACTTAAAATAGACTTTTACACTAAATTTGTATAAAATTCTTATCTTAACAATCAACCTTAACATACACTTGTTACTCCAAGTGTCCAACGAGTCCCATATCAAATAGTGATGAAGGAATTTTAGACTATATAAGTGAGTAGGTTACTTAATCTAGTAAGTGCGCATTTTGGGTTGGATAGTGTCCAACAAGTGGTATCATAGCTAATGGTCCAAGTCAATATGTGGACTCGGCTCCTTGTGCCGAATAAGGTAGTAGTGATGGTTATTTGCTCTAAGCCTCGCTCGAGAGAAGATTGTTGAGTCGTCTAACAAGTCTCACATTGGTTGACAATGAAAAAATACTGGACCATATAAATGAGCGGACCACTCCACCTACTAGCTGCGCTCTTTGGGTTGAAAACACATGCCCAACACAATATAAGGTTGTTGATTAGCTTGGTATGAATTAAGTCAGTTTCTTAGTTATATGATTTGGTACGAGTTAAGACTGGTTATTAGTCCAATTTTAATGATTGGTTCATTATGAGGTGAAGTACCAATATAAGAATGTTGATTGGTTCAATATGAGTTAAATCTGCATGTTAATCAATTATGTTAATTAGTCTAATATAAGGTTGTTGATTGGCTCGATATGAGTTAAGTCTGCTTGTTGTAAGGTGAGATGAGTAATAATGCAGCATGTGCCTACNTCTGTTAAGTCTGTTAATTAGTCTAATATAAGGTTGTTGATTGGCTCGATTTGAGTTAAGTCTGCTTGTTGTAAGGTGAGATGAGTAATAATGCAGCATGTGCCTACCTAGTCCAAACCTTCACAAATATACAATAGTTTACCAACAAAGGTGCACTAATACAGTCAAACTCATGTACCACAATTGGCCTAATACAGTCATACTCATAGAGAATCTTTTGAGATCAGACTCGAAAAAATTTATCAATGATAAATACTTTTTATGCTCTTTTTTTTTTTAATGACAAATTTTAAATTCAGACCTTTATGAATATTCTATTCTAATTTTAACATGAATATTTATTTTTAATCGGACTAAAATACGTATAAAGGACACCCTAGTGGCTTAGACACCCTGACGACGTCGGCAGTAACTACCTCAGTGCAGTACTGTCAAGTTCTCAAACGGTCAAAACAAAACTGTAAAAATGGTGACAGCCACGTTCCCTCTACATCTCCAGAGCTTCACCGATGAACAATACAAACACCAACAACAATCATTCTCTCTCTATGATTCCATGCATGTACTCTCTGTACTGATTAAATCCCACCAGAATCCAACAACTCCAAAACCATGAAAAAGATCAAGAAATCCCCTTTTGGGTCCTCCACAAATCCACCATTTCTTCATCTTCCACTCCAAATTCTCCTACTCTACCTAAAATCCGCATCTGGGTTTGGGTCAATGGGCCCTATATCAGCTGCATTTGGCGAAAGCAGCTTCTTCTGTGCCATCGACGCCAGTGGCAAACAAGAAGTGATCTGTTGGGGAAACAAGAGTAGCTCTTCAGTACCATCATCAAGCCCGTCGGTCTATTCCATCAATGTGCCCCCAATAGCTGCTCTCTCCGGTGGGAATGGCTTTCATTGCGGAATTTTAGCGAACAATTCGCAAGCATACTGCTGGGACTCTATTGATTCGAGTACTGATCTTGTTCCTCCGATCTTCAAAACTACTTCTTACTCACATATCGCCGCAGGCAAGAACCATGTCTGTGCAATTAGAGGGTCCTACTATTCGGAGAACGATTTGGGTACGGTTGATTGTTGGGACATTGTTAGAATTTCGAATAATAGTTTTAGTTCAAAACAGAGTACTATGTTGTATGACCAGTCCATCAGTACACTTGTTTTTAGGAAAATTGTTGCCGGTGAAGGGTATAGCTGTGGTGGTGTTAGAGAAGGCGGTATTGTGTGCTGGGGCCCAAATTCAGCTAATTTGGGAGTTTCAAATATTTCGGAGAATTTTGTGAACTTAGCATCAGGCATAGGTTCTCTTTGTGGTGTCTCAGAATTATCTGGTCATGTCAAATGTTGGGGGGCCATCAATTCATATGTCACTCCAGTTGGAATTCGGTTTGTGTCGTTGGCAGCTGGTGCACAACATTTTTGTGGGATTCGAGAAGATAATCATGGGATTGAGTGTTGGGGGATCTTTAATACCTCATCAGTTCCAAAGGGTGGTTCAGGGTTTTTGGCGATTGCTTCGTCTGATTTTATCACATGTGGTTTAAGGGAAACTGATTTAGTACTTGATTGTTGGTTTGCTAATGTCCGGTCACCACTGGACTATGATCCTCCATTGCAGTTGTGTAGTCCAGGTTTGTGTACTCCTGGTTCTTGTGGTGAAGGTAAATTTGCTTTCAATGCGAGCCTTCTCAGTGAACCAGATTTGACAAGTTTATGTGTCCGGAAAGATCTAAAGATTTGCATACCTTGTGGAGTAAATTGCTCCGAAGGATATTTCCCTTCTAGTTCATGTAGTGAGAATGCTGATAGAGTATGCACAGAATGCTCTCTTTGCCAAAACAGCTCATGTTGGGGTGTCTGTAGGCTTCAATCTTCCCCAGAAATGCAGAAGCAGCATCTGCATCAATTGAATATACTGGTGATCATAATTGGCTCTTCTATTTCAGGTATCGTTTTGATATTGATTAGCTGGTGTCTTTTACCCCGACTCATTACTGCCAAAAATGGAGGGAAAAGGAAACAATTTGCATCCTGCATTGGCAATTCGGAGTTGGAAGTTGATGCAAGTATTGATCTAAATACTCCTGCATTTGTAGCCCCATGTCCTGGAATGGCTCAAGTTTTTCGACTCTCAGAGCTGAAGGATGCAACCAATGGGTTCAAGGAGTTCAATGAGCTTGGCAGGGGAAGTTATGGTTTTGTTTACAAAGCTGTCCTCGCAGATGGGAGGCAAGTGGCAGTAAAAAGGGCCAATGCTGCTACCATAATCCACACCACTGGCCGCGACTTTGAAATGGAGTTGGAGATCCTTTGCAATGTCCGACACAGCAATATTGTGAACTTGTTGGGTTATTGTGCAGAAATGGGGGAAAGGCTGCTTGTTTATGAATTCATGCCCCATGGGACACTTTATGACCACCTCCATGGGGGACTCTCTCCTCTGAATTGGACCCTCAGGTTGAAGATTGCACTGCAGGCTGCAAAAGGGCTAGAGTATCTTCACAAGGATGTTGTTCCTCCAATTGTCCATCGAGATGTTAAAAGTTCAAATATTCTATTGGATGCCGATTGGGGAGCACGAATTGCAGATTTTAGGCTTCTAACTCCAAATGACAGGGATCTTAATGGGGACATGAGAACTGATGTACACAACTTTGGGATTATACTGCTTGAGATTCTCAGTGGAAGGAAAGCTTATGATAGAGATTGCATGCCTCCGAGTATAGTTGACTGGGCAGTGCCCCTAATTAGACAGGGCAAGGCAGCTGCTGTAATTGACCGATATGTTGCTTTACCAAGAATCGTTGAACCTCTTCTTAAACTTGCTGATATAGCAGGACTCGCGGTGAGGGAAAATCCTAGTAAGCATCCTACTATGTCAGATTTGGTGCTTTCCTTGGAGCAACTGGTGAAGGATGGATTGTTATTGTAAATTCAAATTGGATTCTTGTTTATCTGATGCAAATGAATTTTCAGAACAGAAACCATCAGATTAAAAAGCTTTGTGAGTACTGCACTGTTGCAATTGTACATTTGGTATAGGCTTCTTGTAAATTATGTATTTTACACCACTCGCCAATCCCACTGTTCCCAAAATGAAATAAAAGAAAATGATCTCATTGATGAATCAAAATTACTACAATTGATTAGCCAGCCTATATTTGTTTCTCTGTTTGGAAGTTTACAAAATAATTTTGCTTCTTTTATAAGCATTGACTAACTATTTATTCAAAGAACACTCTCTTCTATGCATGCAGACATAGGGTGGCTATGAGTATTGAATAAGTTGGCCAATGTATTGTTAAAAATTTGGATCTTGCAGCTTAAATTTGTCATTAGTATTTGTTTTCTATTGGCTAACGCTCCAGCACGGTCATTTGGCTATATATACGTTATGTTTGTATCATGTTGTTCTGTGATTCAACTCAATTCAATTTTGGAGTCGGCTATCATGTTATGTGATTGCAAAAACAAAAATGGTTATTATGAAACAAGCTATCTGAAAATTTTCATCCAACTATGTCAATTCTACAGAACACCATTGTGGAAAATCTGATAAAAATTGGACTATGTATCTCCAAACAAGATGAATATGATCCGCAATTCAAGAAAGAGCAGTCCTACAAAATGGGATATAAGGATTGTAGGCATGCATCTTTAGTTCCTAGCAGGTTGATTACATGGACATGAATGGTACAGTTGTACATTCAACAAACAGTCGCATAGCATTGATGTTGTACTTTGTATGTGCTCCACTTTTATTATTCACAGATCTGGTATCATGTGAGAACCAAGACCAGAGATTCCACTTTGTTTCCAATGCAGCTCTAATGTTGTGAAATGTTGGACTATCTTTGTAGATCATTTTAGATTTCTGACTTGATTAATGGTCTTTGCATAATTTCTTTAGCAGTTTAGGGTTTTCATTTTCGGTAAATTTTTTATTTGTCACTCATAACACAGCCTTACCTGAGAAGCTATTACTTGTGCCCATTAGTTCCAAATGAAGAATCAAATTTTGTACATTGTCTCCAGAATCATTGGTCATTTGCTTTACCATTCTGGAGTGACAGAGAAATAAAATGTTTCATTTTTTAACCAACGAAACCACTTCATCCATGCGTGTAACAGTCCACCAATAGCGGAAGCGATGGTATGCTAAGAATTTTTTAAGAATCCATGTTAAAAAATGAAAATAATTGAAAAAATATGTTTTTGTTTTTTTTTTTTTTTTTTTTTTGGGGGGGGGGGGGGGGGGGGTTG
>CAUOFW020004280.1:1422361-1567341 GCA_963454935.2 Ilex paraguariensis | reverse complement strand
GGGGAGGGGGGGGAGGGGTTGAGGACAAGGGAAGAGGGTAGTTATTCTTTTGAATCAACAGATGTTAATATGTGAGAATCTAAGTCATCCCTCATCCAAGCACTCCCAGACAAAGTGGTTTCGGAACAGGAAAAAAAGAACCCCTGCTTTATGATCCAGGAAGGAAGATAATACAGGTTCACCTCTAGCTTCCTTGTTACACTTCTAAAACCCCACCAAATCCCTATGTCTCTCACTAGTTTGGAGACAAAGAAAAAGTAGTAAAAAAAGGAAGTGGTGGTTCAGATGAAGTGGTTTCTTTTCAGTTTTTTCCTTTACACCAAATTTGACAGCTCAAAATGTAGTTCGTTAGCTTCTGACTGAAAAAGCGAATGAAAAAGAAGTATGGGGGCGGGGCTTTGAAACTTATTGGATTATGAGTAGTTTTAGCTACAGATCACCTTTCTATTTCCTCTATAAATACTGCTCCATAGTCCACTTGGTCTATAACATGAGTGACGTCCTTGTTTTGCTGTGCTTTGGTGTTCCTCAATGGACAAGATACATCACAGCCATATGATAATCCACTGAGATTTGGAGATGTTGCAGGTTGAACAGCCATACATATAATCCTCCTCAAACCCTCCAGTGGCGGGAGCCTCGTGCACTTATGAATAAATATATTTGTATGATATGCAGATATGTGCCTGGCTCCCTGTATGCCATTTGCAATGTCCATCCATATATTGGTGGCCTTTGTGGATGGCTTGCGAGGAGCCATGCATGCTGTTATTAATTGTGTACATCTCTCTCTCTCTCGTTCCCTTGTTATGCATAAATGTCCTTCACCATGCATAAATGTCCTTCTCCATGGAAAAGTGGAGACCTGAAGAGTCCATTTATAAATTTTTTCCTATGTCCATATACATTCTTTCCTTTCACAATGTTTTGAAGTACTGCTATAGCTAATTTCTGTACACCAACAGCTGCATACATAGTTACAATATGTGTTTTTTTTCTGGACAAAATCTAAGTTGAGCTTAACATGATGAAACAATTCTCCAAGCAGAGTTTTGCAGGGTTTGGACAGGGCATTCATGTTAGAGGCATACCTTCCATGCTCCTCGATTGGGGGCAGAAACTTCTTGATTGGAACAAATTTGTGTCGCATTGATCAACTGATTGGCCATCGTTGCGCAGCATTAAACCTACTACATGTCTTGTAGTATCAGCAGAGCAATTCAAAAACTCCCATTATGTATTCGGGTTTTTTGTTTTGGCAATAAGTCAATAAGCTCCTGTTCGTTCCAAGTTTTTGTTCTGGTCGTTTAAGATCTCGACATTTGAAAGGAAATCATTCTCTGTGGTTCAAGAATGACTTGAAAGACTAGATGATGCTCAAAATCATAACCACAGACTGTTTGTTCTTTTTTTGATTTTCTTACCAATTTGAGTGGGTTGATCTCTGCATTCAAGATCAAACAACTCCATCGAGTATGAATGAAGCTGATATAATCAATCTCATTGGCCAAGAGTAACCTCTAATTTGTATTCGGATGTCCCATTTGCATAAGTGATGTATGATTTTCATGCTCCACATACTGATTATGGTATTCTATACTTTGCAAGGCGGAGCTTGGTGTTCTCTTGAACTCAAGGCGAACCAATCTTCAAGAATCCGACGGCGCTTTCATTCGGAAAACTTCCCTATAGCACAGGATTAACTAGCTGGAAAAGGTCGTTAGCATTGTTCATCTGCAATGCCTAAAGATAAATGTGCAAAAAAGAACTAATTTTCATCCATGAGAAACCAAGCAAGCTAACAATGCGATCATCTCACAAATCGCAGTTATCCCATATTGAGATTTACACAGTCTTACCACATATACAAAGAGGCTGCTTCTACGACTTGATTCCATTACATATCCAATTAAGAATAGAAAAAGTTCTAAAATAATTCATGATAGACAAAATAAAACTGTAAATTNACAAATCGCAGTTATCCCACATTGAGATTTACACAGTCTTACCACATATACAAAGAGGCTGCTTCTACGACTTGATTCCATTACATATCCAAGTAAGAATAGAAAAAGTTCTAAAATAATTCATGATAGACAAAATAAAACTGTAAATTTCCCCTGTTTGCTATACAAATGGGCACAATGCCTCATTTTTGAACATATGAAACCAATCCAGCTAATAACATGATTATTTTCAACACAACCGGCCCTTCAAGGTAAGGCCTTCATACAATCCTAATTCTCTTTCAGTTCTTTCTATAACAATCNAGCACAACCACCCCTTCAAGGTAAGGCCTTCATACAATCCTAATTCTCTTTCAGTTCTTTCTATAACAATCGCTAACTATAAAACAACAATTTCTGGTACTAGGTACGCCCTTTTTAGACGGTACTGATTCTGTATAGCGCCATTCCATCTTCCTGTCATATAACGCTCACATNACAATCGCTAACTATAAAACAACAATTTCTGGTACTAGGTACGCCCTTTTTAGACGGTACTGATTCTGTATGGCGCCATTCCATCTTCCTGTCATATAACGCTCACATTCAGTTTGCTTTCCAGCAGAGGATTTTTCCTTTTTGCTTGGCCATTTAGTAGGCCATTTCTTGAAGAAGCTACACATGGTTTCTCTAGCAATATTCCTGAAGAAGCTTCATGCCATATTCTTGAACATAGCTAAACCACTGTCCAGTTCAAAACTCTTCTCTCTCTCTTTCTCTCTCTGTAGGTGTGTTGCAAAACCGGTGTGCTTCTTGAACATGTATCAATTCTCTCTACTTGAACTGTATTTGTTCAATCAACACACCTAAGTCCAAATCCTCCACTTACAAAATTTTACCTGCTTATGCAATTGTCTCACAATTTTTTCCTTTTATGTATACATACCCGTGGGATTTAAATACCAACATGGTGTGGGTTATAAATGCATTTGAACTGGATTAAATTGTATTGCTTCTAATTTTTGACTTATAGTTTCGTAGTTTCGGGTTTAACACATTACTGTGTATTCTAAAGAGAATGAAGTGCTGCTCAGCAAATATTGACTTATTATCGATATTTTTTTTTCGATCTGTTTCTGTTTTATATTCTATTATGGATTGAATCACCAATTAGTGCAATACCTTGTTTAAATAAATTAATTTGACATGTTTGATTAAGCTTGGGATTGCATAATTGACCTATGTATTTAATATGTTGGTCCTTCTATGATTATCTATGAATTGTTGCATTCTATGTTTACTTAGAAGGCGTTCTATGACAAAGAAGAGCTTAATTGAATGATTATTCTTGTTCTTGCCTTTTCATTCGATAACTTTTAGTATGTTGAATTGTATTTGTTTTGGGGTTGATTACGATTGTCATAATAGAACTTTTCTTTGACCAAAACAATCTCTAGAACAATCCAAAATTTTTCTTCTCTAAATCTACGTTGGCCTTATGTTCCTTAAGACTTTNTGTTTTGGGGTTGATTACGATTGTCATAATAGCACTTTTCTTTGACCAAAACAATCTCTAGAACAATCCAAAATTTTTCTTCTCTAAATCTACGTTGGCCTTATGTTCCTTGAGACTTTTTTGGAAAATAGAGTATCGCGGACTCTTAATTTAGAAAGAGGAATTTTTTATGGTACTTAATTAGATATTATTTTGTTAAGAGAGCTAGAGAGAATACTATAACTAGCGAGAGAGAGAGAGAGACAGAGAGAGAGATGGCTTAAAAAGGTGAAGTGTATATCCAAACTTACTCAAGTCTGTTGAGAACAAGTATAAGCCTCCTATTTGTAGGAGAGTGAAAGAAATCTCAAACAGCAGAGATGATCTCTAATGTTAAAGTATAAACAGGGCATAAGTTTGAAGACATACAAGTGATGAGACCGTAAATCCAGGGGGTCACATGCCTAGAATAAAAGGGAGAGCAAGATTTTCGATTTGGACATCTTGTAGAGTAGAAGTAATTTAAGCCCCATTGAAGCTTAGTATATTCTTCAAATATTGATATTAAGTAGATAAAAGAAAGGGTGGGACTATTCTCATCCCACAAATTTTTATTCTCACTCATTCAATTTGGACTTTGTTTAATTTTTTTGTTTTATTCTAATATATAGTATAATTCTATTTTAAATGACTTAGAACCCTTGTTTAATTTTTTTTCATTTTATTTCCATATATAGTATAATTGTATACTAATTACAATTTTTTTTAAAAAAATTAGATTTTTATTTTTAATTTTATTTCAGTATATGATATAATAGAACATAAATTTTTGTTATAAAATATAAAATATTTGTTATTTTATTTTTGATTGAAATTTTTTTAGTCTAAGTATAATATTTTAAACTTAAGGGGTTTAAGTATGATACGTCTACAAATTTCAAGGGGTCTGAGTGTAATTTACTAACAGATATACTAACGGATATCGACGATAAAAGTCTAAGTATGACATGTATATAAATTTTAGGGAATTTTTGTATAATATTTCAAATATCAAGAATTTAAGTAATTAAATGACGAATCACAAAAGATTTACAATATTTTTACATTAAAAATGATTAACATCTAACATTATTTATTTAACTTTTTTATCATTAGATTGATAACGAATCTAATACAATGATAAATGCATGACACTAGCTAGTAGTAGATTGGACCAAAAGTAGGGTAGATTAGTAAACTATTCCACCACCCATTTCGTGGGCTCTATTGAAGAATTAGGGTATTTTAATTGGCTTGTGCTCAATCTAGCAACACCTTCTTTAAGGCGCACTTATGGACGCAAAACATTGTTTATTATAAAGTTAGGCACTAACAAAAGGTGAATAATATACCAAACCGGAGGGTGCACAATACGGGTCCCCCCTCTTTGGCCGTCGATTAAAATGACGTCGTTTTACGTAAAAATAATATTATTTTATTTAAAAAATGATATCATTTTAATTTTTAAAAAATATAATCACACCTCCTCCAATTTATCATGTTTTTAAAAACATTCCCTCTAATTTCTAAATTCTCATTGATACCTCTATCAAATTAAAAATTTTAACTAAAATACAATTTTATTAAATTACTCATGATATGTTTTAGAAAAACTTCATCTTTTTTTATTTGGGGGGGAGGGAAAAAAGAGGAGGAGGACTTGAACCATTGACATCAAGAAGACAAAGTTTTCACAAGTTAAAGAGTTTCGTGAGACCAAATATCTATGGATAAAAAAAAAAGTATAATACAATACGTATATATGAAATTTTCGTTGTCGCCGGGAGATGAAAGTGTCTGTGAATGAGATAATTTCATGTTTCAAAAAAAAAAAAAAAGAAATGATGGGAAAGTTAGAGATCTTATTACAGAGAGCATATTAATATTTGTTTCTAACATTTTTTTTCTTTTTGGGTATGGATAGGATGGGTAATTCTACAGCACCCAAAAAAAAATAAAAATTGGCACCATAATGAAAGTTGGTACTTTTTAAAATATAAGTTACACATTTGAAAATGAAATTATAAATGTTTGAGATAAATTCATGATCAATCATAAAATATTATGATCGATCATGAATACCCGATCATAAAAACTCTTTTATCAGTTGTAACTTTATGTTTAAAATATGTAACTTTAATTTTAAAATTTATAACTTTATTTGTAGGATGAATTGCACTTCGTTGACGGAATGATTATCGAAAATTAACGGAATTGTCATATTATAATATTTTTAATACATTAAAGGTGCAATGTGAAAAATCTCGTCTCACACATAATAAAGTTTTTAAAACTATTAGAGGTACAAAGTGAGATTCCCTTACTTTTATAAGTTTATTACCTTCATCATTATATTTTATGATAGGTCGTGCTTTTTTTTTACTTAATAGCTATGTACCATGTGTGTTACATATAAATAGTTTTCGTACATAAAAATTAAAAAAATATATTAATTATATATGTATTTGAATTAACTATTATCTCAAATTTATTAAACTTAATTTTTTATTACTCATATTCTATTATATGATTATGAAAACTTTATATGTTATCAAAATTTTTTGTTCTAATTTTTTTAGAATTTTTGTGATTGAGATTGATTTTTTTAGTAACGTTTGAGAAATTAAATTTTTTTAAATTCATTTGATTAGGGTTCCATTTATAATTTTTTAAATAAAATAAAGGTAATTGTCAATATATTAACTACATTGGAATTGGAAATTTACGAATTAATTAGGTCAATTATGATAAGATTTAATATACTTATGTTTTTAAATCACTAAATTAAAAGACTTTTGGTCAAATTGTATTTTTTATCTTGTAAAGATTTTACCTTCTTGAAATCAAGAGTTCAAATTCTTCACCCAAAAAAAACAAAAATAATATAATGTTCTATAATATATATTATCAAACATATTAAAATTTTTAAAAATTAAACTTTTACTTAAAAATACACCGTAATATCTATTTTTATATAAAATTTTAGAATAACTTAGGAAATTTATTGTGACTAAAAAATTATACTGATGTAATATAAATTGATTTAACAAAAAAAAACTATATATTCAATTATTTTTTATCTTAGAAATAAAATGTTTAAATTTTTTGATGAAAAAAAAAAAGGAATATGTGGACATAATGTTACTTTTGCAGATGAAATGAATAATATTAGATTGATGAAAGTTTTTTTAAGAAAATTGAACACTTTATTGAAAAATATAATAATGCATATTTTTTTAAACTTAATATAATCAATCAAATTTTTTTTATAGAAATTGATTAAATAATTAAAAGAGATTTTATAGATAATTTAAAATTTTAAAGACATAAGGATGTGATAATAATTTAAATATTTAATTATGAAATGATAGAGTAATTTTTTCAATCTTTTATACGGTTAAAATAGAGATTCAAAAATACTTTTATTAGGAATATAATATTGATAACTTTTGTCTCAAATAAGAAAGAATCTCACTTTATACCTTAAAATTTTGAAGTTTTATTTTATTTTATACCTTCAAAGATGAGATTTTTTATATTATACCCTCAATATATTAAAAATATTATAATGTGACCCTTCTGTTATTTTTCGTTGCTTATTTCATTAAAATTCACTTTATTGTCGTTGACGAAATTAATAATAGAATCTAACGAAAAAACTATAGTATAATACTTTTAATATATTGAGAATATAATATAAAATTTAATTTTTAAAAATATAAATATAAATACTTAAAATTTTCAAGATACAAAGTATAATTCACCGACATAATCTTCCACTAGATAGGTTTATATCATTTAATTTTTACTTCCAAAAAAACATTATTAAATCGAAATGAAAAAGAAAGCTACCAACTTTAGCATAATTTTTTCTCTACCTTATTGATGATGGTGGAGTTGCGAGTGGAGCTTTTACGCAATCCCCATTACCATTACCATTACCTTCCAAACCAACCCATCATAAGATTCTTGTTCCACTTCCCTCCCTCTTTTCTCTCTCCCCTTCCACATTACATTCAGCACTCTCCGCACGTACCCACCTTGTACGTGTATCCTCTGCTCTATCTCTTTAGTTCTCCTGAAAAATATAGTCGAAAGTTCAATAGTTTTCACAAATTTTAAGATTTTCTGTATTGGGTTTCTGTTATTTTCCCTTTCTAGTTCGTCTAGAAGGAAAATTATTCTGACCCACATCTTGAGTTGGAACAAGAATTGTAATCTTTGGTAGTCTTTATACCTTCCTCTGTTTCCAGATTTCGTTAAGGTTAGTGTATTTCGTAGTTTTTGTAAAAGAAAGATAACATGGGTAACATGGGAAGTGGTGTTAATGGGCGCCGGAGACACGGTAGCGGTAGGCGGAGCCACCCGCCTCCCCCACCACCGCAGCTGCCACCTTCGCAGCCTGAAATTACCGCGAACCGATATGTATTCGCGGCGGCGACTCCATATCCGAACCCGAACCCTCCTCCCTATTATCACTACCCGGGGTACTATCAAGGACTGCCTCCGCCTCCGCCGTTGCCGGCTCCGCATGATCACCACCACCGCCCTCCGTCACACGTGGACCCTCATTGGGTGGGTGGTCGGTACCCTTATGGGCCTAGTGGACACCCACCTGCTCCTTATGTGGAGCATCAAAAGGCGGTGACTATAAGGAATGATGTTAATCTCAAGAAGGAAACTTTGAGGGTTGAGCCAGATGAGGAGAACCCAGGGAAGTACCTCGTTGCTTTCACATTTGACGCTACCGCCGCGGGAAGGTATAGCTTTGCTTGAATTATGTGGGAAGATTTATATTTTGTGGTTCTGTTAATAATTTGTCTACCACTGAGATGCTAGAGAAGTCTGATGTGTTAATTGAATGCAATTATCGAGTGATTGTGATTTCTTTTGTAGACGATGAATCGTGAAAAGTTCTTGACTAATTCAAATTTGAAAGTAGGGATATTTTGCGTTTCACTTTGTTGTTGGTATGTTTTAAATTATTGGATGATCTTTGAGGAGTTTTTCGCATGTAAAAGTAACTGCAGCTCTCATCTTTGAGGATGGATCAAGTGATGCTTTGGGGTTGCCTCCATTTTGATTTATTCTTTGACAATCATGTACTCTTTCCTTGTTTATGTGACTTCTAAGAATTTTTGTGGAAACATGTGAATTTGTAAGGCTAGCCCAATGGCAAAAGTTTCGATAAGGGATTGGAGGCGGCATGTTGAAAATGTCTAGTAATGAAGTTGAAAGTGATTTTAGGCTCCTTATTTTTATTGGCGTTTTTCATATAATACATCAGTCGATATATAAAGCTGTTGAATTGGCCAAAGTTTTTCAGATTTGAGGAGAAAATTGTGCTACAGGCATGAATAGGAGTAATAAGTGAGACCCTGTTGTGAGAGCTACTGGCTTGAATAAGAGTAATAAGTGACACCATGCTATAAGAGTCATAAGTGAGAACCTACTACGATCATTAATATGGGTTAGATTGGTAACCTGCCATAAGATGAAAAAGTATCGACTACGCTCAACTTGTTTTGCTTTCTAGTTCAAGGTTTTCAATGTTGTTTGAGCATATGCCCTTGGGCAAGGAGCACATGAGTTACCAAGAGCTTTGCAGGCCTTTCATATTCATGCTAATTGATATCAACATTAATCTTGTGTTTGTGTTGCTTTATTGGAGCATATATGTTATTACCATAGGCAAAAGGTCAATTTTATGCAGGGGATGTAAGAATGATTCGAATTGATATTGTTTATGAAGCATTAGCTTGTGCTTGATCCCAGGACAGGGTTGACTTAGCTATATAGATTGGCTGGAAAATGATTGGGTTTGGAGCCGGTGCACATGCGATTGGCTATTAAATTTGTTTCACTAAATTTGGTTCAGGATGGCGATCATTTTTCAATTCTCCATGTTTTTTCGCATTCCAATTTTTAGTTGTCCAAGTAATGGAAATGGTACTGTGGGTAGCCTAATTAAATCCAATAACTTTAGTTTATTAGAACAGGCAGCAGCCTTATGAAAATGCATGGGCTTCATATCCCCACGCTGTCCCAGCATCTCCATCCCATTGCCCTCCCCCACGAGAGGAGAGTAAGATGATAAGTTAAAGATTGAAAAAGGGAAGGAGCAGTAAGAATTTCATATGAGTGGGAAGTAGTTAAATGTACAACGTGGAAGAATTTGACAGGAGAAAAATCTAATAAGTCAAAAATAGAAGACTAATGATGCATACAATACTTGAATTCATCTGTCGAATTCTCAATGTAGATGCTAAATGGTTCTCATCGTTCAAAGACTACAAGTGTAATAGGAGAATCTATGCAGAACATAAGATTTGGATAAGGTATCATTTTATATACTTCTGCTGTTTTAGGACATCCTGATTACTTGTAATGCTGTTTGTGTTTAATATTGTACCGTTTGAGATTGCTTGATGCGTTTGGTTTACGTTGGTCTTTTATCCATTTATTTTGTTTGTCATATTTGCTCTTCAAACATCATATCTTTTTCCCAGATGACGTGAGGCTTTAGATTGATTCTGCTTATTCTAGTCATTTTTCGATGTACTTTTTTGCAAAAGGGGCGATGTTCTGATTAAAGTTTCATTTCCTTTGCTCTCCTAACAGCGTCACCATAATTTTCTTCGCAAAAGAGGGTGAAGACTGTCATCTGATGCCAATGAAGGAAAGCTTGCTTCCACCAGTGACAGTTCATTTTCAGCAAGGTTTGGGCCAGAAGTTCAGACAACCCTCTGGAACTGGGATAGACTTCTCAATGTTTGTGGAGACGGAATTATTGAAAGAGGGTGACATGGAAGTGTATCCTCTAGCAGTGAAGGCTGAGGCCTCTCCAATTAATCAAAATGGATCAGCAGGTGGAAACTCAGAGTCTGGAGCCACAAACTCCCAGATAACACAGGCACTGTTTGAGAAGGAGAAAGGTGAATACCAGGTGAGAGTGGTGAGGCAGATCTTGTGGGTGAGTGGAATGAGGTATGAGCTGCAGGAGATTTATGGGATTGGGAATTCAGTTGATGGTGACTTCGACAATGATCCGGGAAAAGAGTGTGTTATCTGCCTATCGGAACCTCGGGACACAACTGTCCTTCCTTGTCGGCACATGGTATCTCTCTCTCTCTCTCTCTCTCTCTCTCTTTTTAGAGGAGGAATATGAAGCATCTTCTAGTAACCCAATTTAGTCACACATTATCCCAGTTGATTAGTGCAAGGTATCTTTGACATTTTTCGTGCACGTTATTGTGATTGGGAGGGGTGCTGCCTTTCTAGTGGCTGGCTGTTGCAATGATTTCATGGAAAAGGGTTTTAAAGGCATAGTTTGTTATGCTGATTCCAACAGAATTTATTGTCTAGTGGCTTTCTCATTGATTATATATACTTCATTTTGCTGAGGTTATGTTGGTTAAAATATCTGCAAGACGGTCTGCTTGTATCTCACCTTACTTCCATTCTCAGAAAGCTAATGTTTCTGTTACGGATCTGAAGTAAGAGGCATGTCAATAGCTTGTTGATAACTAATTTTTTGCTGGGTTTCTTTTCTTGATGCAGTGTATGTGCAGTGGGTGTGCAAAAGTTTTGAGGTTCCAAACCACTCGGTGCCCGATTTGTAGGTGTCCTGTGGATAGGCTTTTGGAGATCAAGATCAGTGGTGGAACAGCCGATTGAACTTCACTGTCTTGTAAAGTTCTTAATTTCATTCTGTTTTTCATTTTTCTTTTTTCTGCATAACCCCCTCTCGGGAAAGGTAGGAATTTGCATCAATATATGCATTTATGCCCTGGGGATAATGTGCTATCTTAAATTGTTCTGACAAGTTTGGCATTTCTTCTTCAAGTATTGTTATTTGACTTGAGATATATAGTAAGTTTGGATTGCTTCAGCATTAGAAAGTCTATTTTTTCCTTTTTCTCCTGGTTATCTTTTCTTGAGCGGTGATTTTATTTATACCGTAGAGTTTACAGGCATCCAAGGCCTTGGTACATGCTTTTGTCAATGTTCGGAGTTTCATCCACTCACATAAAGGTACAGTTCATGATAGTTGGCCAGAGCAGCATTAATTTGGGATTACATAGTGGGTCTTTTAGTTTGATGGCTTGAAGGACAACGGAGGATTATATCACCGAATGCAGCTTGCTAGAGTTCCACAATAATCTTTTTAGTGTCATCAATTTAGCTCCTTCAGATACTTTTTTGTCAGCTTCCGGACATGCCCTCTAGCCATTTTTTCTATTTGCATCCCTGGAGTCCTATAGCTATCTTGCTGTAAATGAACAGCCGCAAGAAGAGCATCATACACATGCAAGTGCGTGACAAGCTCAAAAACAAGCTGCAGTCCGAGGAAATCTAGCAAATCGCTCAGTGAGTGGCATTCAGGGGATTTTTTGTGGTTCATTGGCCTGACCTTATCCTTTAATTGGCTCTCTGATCATGTTAACTGCAGTGCTTATTGAGACATTGCTGGGGCCTTCTTTATCATGGAAATCACAAGGAGGCTTCCAAAGCCATTTGGGAGTACTCTGAAATGCTTGATGTGACTTGGCTTTAGATGTTCAGCTAACTACTCAAATTTTTTCTGAGCCATATTCAACTTCTGTATACTATTTGAGAGACTAGCAACTTTGAAGGAAATTCGGACTGATTACATTTATAATCTATAATATAAAATAGGGTAGGTTTTAATAAATTCATATGATGGTTTCAAATAGACTCACTTAATAGTCACTAACATTATTTTTAAAATTATTCACATTGCACCCTGTATTTAGGCAAGAATTACCTCTAGTGTAATACTTACCGAGAAAAGTTACACATTGACAAGAATATTGCATGAGTTCTATACTAATTAATATGAATAGTAAATGTATGCATTTGATGCAAGTTACAAATAGTTTGTAACACAATGTATTTTTTATATAAATTTTTGATCGAGTAGTGTCCAAATTGTTTTAAAACTAAATACGTTTTCATTTGGTTGTCAAAAATTTTGATTAGGTAATATTTTTAATTAATGGGGAAATGCATTTTTGGTAAATTCAAAATAAATAGGAGATGGGTGAGTACTATTGGTGTGGCTACTAATTCTCGATTTACTCGAGCACGAAAATTTTGTGACACCAATTTTTTTTTTTTTATCTATTTTAGACTGCAGGGTTCAGGTTTATGCCGATTATTCTCTCGAGTTCAACGGTTAGTTACCGTAACTTGAACTGAGTTAGAACATGCTCCTAAAAGAACAAAGGTAGCTAATTTTTAAGAAGTGTGAGAAGAGATTTGAACGCGAGATCTCTACATTATCAAATATCAGGAACCACCCCCAAGGATTTTGACTCCGCCCCTTCAAAGATAGAGACATAGCATATGATATGATCAGTTATGGACTTGGCATTTGATCTAAGCCTGAGAAGGATGGCCAACAATATTGTAATGTTGTTGGCTAATCTCTCAAATAATAATAAGTAGTGCTAAATTAAACTCTCTTCTTCCTTTCTTAATTTCATTTCGTTAACAGAAATTTGATGGAATGGGACATCAAGCCCTTGTCCACATGCAACTATGCAAAAAAAATATCTGGGTGAAAGCTATCAAAAAAAAAATTAAATAAATAATTTTTGTGAGGTAGTGCCCATGGCTTTTTTATTTTATTCTCTCATTATCCCATGATATTTAGTGGAATGAAAATTATGAGGTTTAAGTTCGAGATGTAGTACAGTTTGGTCAGTGCATCTGGATCTGTTTTGGGTACTGACGGCTATATAGGTTCAAATTATCTCACCTTAATGTGACACTAAAGTTAGCAAATACTCAAATATGAATATTCATCGACCATAATCACCTCTTTTGACACGTAATTCGTATATTGACTTTCTATAACAAGCACACGAGACTTATAACTAAAGATCATATAGCGTCACAACATATATCATATACGAACCTAAACCTATATGGAACACTTCTCTCTTTCTCAATGCTTTCTTTAGGCTCTTGGCTGCTTGTTGCTAGAACACAACTAATGTTATGGCCTCACATCCTATTCTTTTTGAAGGATTCATCCTTCAAATTCTGAAAGTGTTGTAAGATGAGTGGAGCAAAGGAAGAATCTCTTACTCACTTAAGGGTAAGGTGTTAATGCCACTGGCTTGTTGGCTTGTTGGAGCAGTTAGACCGGCACTAGCTCCTAGCATTTTTCAAGTGTATCCTGTGTTAAAATGTGATGTCGAAAGATAGTACAATATTTTTTATCTAGACTGTTTTGATATACTTAAAAAGCTGTGACATCTGAAAAATGTTTGATTCCGTATATTTGAATCATCTCCGTTGAAGAAAAATCTTGAACTTGAAATAAGAACTATTTAAATTCGAAATTATCTAATAAAAGGATCCACAACTTTTAATTAAGAATATATACCTTAATGTAACAGTAGAGGCTGCCTAACTCTAAATAATATTTTTAAAAATTTTCCACTATCCAAGCATAAAGCTTTGTAAGAACACTTCCAACTAAGAGTCAACCCCCACAATCATTTCTTGTTCGAATAGCCCAAGAACTCCCTACCACTACCCATCAGGGATATGAATGAAGACCCTTCCTTTCCTTTTCAACTTTGATGATTGTATGAATCTAACTCTCTAGTTTCCTTTTTACCCCATCAGCACCACCATCATCATATCATATCATCATCTCTCTCTCTCTCTCTCTCACACACACACTGTGTCAAGAGCTCACAATCTTAAGTGAAGAAGCAGGGCCCAGAAGATAGAGAATCAATCCGAACTGAGAAACACGATAAGTGATGTGTTGGGATAATGGCATAGTTAGTGCTATTGTCTGCCGGCCCACTAGCTAGGCCGTTCTAAGGATTTTATAGGAAGAACATTACGTAAGAATCTTATAATGCCATCTCAAATTTACATTTTTTTTTTTGGGGAAATTTTCATTACATTTGAACACACAAAGTACAACCCATTATTGTGTATTGTGAAAAGATTGAAACTTTGCGCAAAAAAGCTAGTCATTTAAGATCATACGAATCTAGATTTCAGTGTCATTGTCACTACCACCATATAAAATAAACTCATTTTGTAATAATGTGGGTTTGCACATAATAACCTCTATGATTGCTTCAATGAAATTTCAATTCACCGTATAAAATAAACCCATTTTGTAATAATGTGGGTTTTCACATTATAAACTCTATGATGGCTTCAATGGAATTTCAATTACAACTCATCAAAGGCTATTATCCCATAGCACTTTAGGGAACTAGTTCCTTTCTCATTGTGTTTTGTTTTCTCTCTTTCCTATATACTACACCAAGCAAGAGAAACGAGATGAATCAAAAAGTTTTTAAGTATGGAATTCAAATAAATAGAAGAATTATACTTGACAGAAATGAATTTGCAGATTCATCCTAGTTGCAAGGATTCTTATCTTCCACCCACCCGTATAGACCGTAGTGTCATAGAATCAAATCACGTCTCAATCAAAAAAATTTCACCGATTCTTTTCAAAAATTTTGGGCAACAATGTATAATGATTTAGTTTTTTTTTCATTAAGAAATGATTAACTATGTCCATTCATTTCATCCATTGGACATTTCCTTGTTTCCATCTCATTCCTGCGTTAAAGAAACAGTGTTAGGTGCAAAAATAATTGATATCAACTTCCCAATTCATTCTACTTCTACAGAAAAAGATCACTTTCTTTGGAGTCATTAACCATATCAATCTTTCCAAGAAAAAATTTCAATGTATTATCTTGTTTTTTCGTTTAACGAAGATTACTATATACATATGTGAGCAGATAATGCATAATTTATTTATTTGTTTTTGCGATAAATTCAACAAGTACATTGCACACGGTTTAAGTTTTATGATATATTTTTTCCTTTCAACATACCACGTGTCATGTCGTGTTAAAGATTGTACACTTATTTCTTTCAACAACACTATTTTGTTGAAGTTGACATGTTTTTTTGTTTACAAAAAACTTCAAAAAGCTCGGTGCAAGTCTCAAGTACATGACTACATAAGCATTCCCTTAAGGGTTAATCTCAATTTATGCCTCGAAAGATCACTTAAATCTTAATTTATACATTTAAAGTTTAAAAATATAAATTTATACCCTAAAAGACATAAATTTGTAGCAATATGCACCTGAAGTTGACTGTCGTCCATTTTTTTGTTAAAAATGTTTGGACTAATTATAAATTTGCATCATCAAAGTTTAAATACTTCACATTTATGATCCAAAAAGAATTTCATCCATTAATACTCGTTAAATACCTCTCAATTTTATCATATCATAACATTTTCGTATCATGTCATTTTGTATCATGTCATATTATTTTTGTGTCGTGTTTGAGTCAATAAAAAATTATTTTTAACACAAAAAATATTTTCTTGTCGAGTCAATTGCATTGTGTCGTATATTTCACATTTACGATAATTCATATAATAATATTTTAAAAAAAATTAAAATACCTATTTTTTTTTGCCCATAATACTCATTAAATAACTATTTTTGTTTAAAGTTAGACTTCAACACGACACAATTGAGAACTATTTAACGAGTATTGAATGATGAAATTCTTTTTAGATCATAATATAAAATATTTAAACTATGAGATGCAATTTACAATTAGTCCAAACTTTTTTAACTGCAAAATAGATTGTAGTTAACTCCGGTGTACATTGATATAAATTTATGTTTTTCAGAATATAAATTAATATTTTTAAACTTTAAGAATACAAATTAAAATTTAAATCAGCTTTCGAGATGCACTTTAAAATTAGTCCTTTCTTTAAATGTTTTGATAAGGACAACATCAAGAAGAGAATCATAATCACAGCAGATGCACAAAGTTAGCTATCGTCGTTTCGAACCTTAAAAAGAAAAGAAAAAATATTCTAAAAAAAGACCTTTTCGGGTCCCCACGACATGGACAACAAAAATGCTAGCAAAGGCTACGACACTGTACCGAAAATTATAATTTTTTAGGCTTAAATTATTACTTTTCTAATGTGCAAGTTATAAATTTGAAAGACATGATCGATCATGAAAAATTAGGATCAATACCGAAAGTTCATAATGGATCATGGATGTCTATAATCGATCATGATTTTTTTTTTAACAATTATAATTTTTTTCTTCAAAGTTATAACTTTATCATAAAAAATAATAACATATGATAACGGTACCACAAAAAAAAAAATGGGTACCCTAGACTTTTCCAAATTTGTAAGAATCAACCACAACCACCAGAAAAAAGTATTGTTGTGCCTTGACTTCCTTTTGCAAAACTAATGGCTGCACCCAGCTCCTAAACCGATTTTGTAGAAACAAATATGCAAGTTTGCAAGGACAGGTTTTTCATGTAGAAAAATATTGGGCAATCCGAATACAATGTCTTCTATTTTGAAATAGATAGACATTTTGTGTTAAAAACAAGTTAACTCGTGATTGATTCGGATACGTCTCCAATAATTCGGTCGAGTCATTGTTTTGAGGCACCACAATACTATTTTTTGATGCCATAAGCTGACTTAAATATCGCTCAGTTCTCTATCTAACATTTTGTGTAGTTATCATCATGCGATAACGTTATTAATATATCTCAATGTCATCTTCATCGATGATTGATACTGTGATTATATGTTCATACACTTAACAGGATATATTACTTATTATTGGTGTAATTAGATAAATTAAGAAGCAAAGTACAAATTAGTAAACTTGATACGAAAACAATTCAGGTTGAGACACGAAAATCTTAGTAAACTTGATACGGAAACAATTCAGGTTGAGACACAAAAATCTTACTCTCTTTAAGGAGATTCGAGCCTTTTGCGGATGGCAAGCCCTAATCCGATGCAGCAAACCTTCTCATTTGATTTGTCCTCTTTAGGATACAACAACCTAATAGTTTCATCATATGACTCTAACCAACTCTACACAAGTGGTTTAGTCCAAAACTCCACCAATAAGAACACTTTTCTTTGGCCTCAACTCTTAAGTGTGCGTAGTATTGTTTAAGTGTTGAATGACTGTTCAAAAACTTTTAAATGCACATTTTAGAAGTCCTATTTATAAGTTCTTAAAATTTTCTAGAGTTCATGTATTCAAGTCATGCATGTACACACAAAGTACATGTATGCAACTATACATGTATATAGTAATTATCAATTCATGCATACAAGTCATATATGGAATAATGTATGTATATGTATATAATTTATACATTATGTAATAAAATGATGATTCGTGTATATGCATTACACATTTATCTCATAAATATAATTCATGCATAAGAGCAAGTATGATATATGTATCTATATTATATATTGTATATTAAGCTTCGTTTATATACATTATACATTAATATAATGAATTATATATAATATTAAAATGTACCAACATGTATCGTTGTAATTAAGTGCCCAACACTTACATAGATCATCAAGTATTCTAGGTGGGTTGCAACACAAAATTTTTCTGAACTCTTTTGAGAATTAAAGTTTTCACTCCTTTTAGCAAAAGCTGAATGGTTCGAAACTATCACATATTAGAATTTAGTTTTTTCTCTAAAAAACAATATATATTTTGCAAGAACTATACTTTGAGGATTGCCATTGAAGTGCTTAAACATTGCTTGTAGTCATGAGGTTTAAACCCACAAAGGTGTGGTAGTTGCCTACATGTCTTGTTCTGTTCAACCTGATTTAGTTCTTCTCTTATGCTGAATCCAGCCAGTGTTTGGGGGAGATTGAAATTGCTTTCAGGATTTAACTTATCATCTACACTCATCATAAACAATGGTCACAGAAGCTTGGCATGTCACTTGTCACTTGTTATTTGTCACATACGAAAAGTTTGATTGACATGCCGCCAGTTAGGCTTTTTATACCCGACAGAAATTTCGCCGAACCCAAATAATTGAGATAAAACTCATGTTTATTGAGGTGAATTGAATATATATACATATGCTTTATCGATATTAATTTGTTATTAAGGATAGGGATGAAGACATATTCTTTTCCTTTGGGTACCAACCACCAAGAATCATTGATTACATCAAAGTCTAGGGTATCCTCTATGGTGCCACCCCCCCCCCCCCCCCGCTCCTCCTCCAACCACACACAACCACCACCACCCACAAAAAAAAAAAAAAAAAAACCACACCCACCGAAGAGGGGATAAATTACTCAAGAATAATGTTTTGAAAGCTAAATCAATCAAGAGCACAATTGGGTCACAAGAACTATCAATCGTAGTTTTAAAATTTTATACCCCTACTTACTAAACTTAGAAAACTGGATTATGAAAAATAATACAAAGTCAACTTGAGATGTTATGGAAAAGTAGGAAATTATTTTGACAACAATATGGTCCAAATCATCTTCCATCATCTTCTTCTCTACGCTAGGTTGTCTGCACATTTTTGTATTCCCTTCCATCATGATATGTGAAAAAGACTTATGATTCATATTCAAACTCATAACCAAGATAAACCCATCTTAGTTTTCGAAGTGGATCACACAAATTAGTGCATGATACAATCATCCTATGAATAGCTTTTCCGTAAGTCCCTAATTTCTTTGAGGAATGACTTCTAACTTCTCTTCTTTTGGACGGGATAGAACGTATTTAGATCCTCTTAATTTCAATTTTTTGTTGATTTTGTCGATAAATTGATTAGGTTCTGTCGGGGTGAAGTGTTTTGGATTTCATTAACACAAAATCCAGCTTAATAAATTTAACATTGTATGATTAAAATTCATTCAAACTCTTTTAAGTTAAAAAAATTCAAATCAATGTACAAAACCTATTATAAAAATGGAAAGGAGCAATGTCGCACTTATTGACCCTATAAATTATAGGAACTATTAAAGTTTCGTTTGACTTTTTGAGAAGAGGAAGAGCTGGCCCTTGTCATTGCGAGTTATCTTTGGTTTGATAGCATTCTTCCTTGTGATACGAAGTGAGGTAGAGTGAATGGAAGTAAGGAACCTTGGCTCATTCATCAATGCTTATACCCTTAGATATATACATTATACGACTCTCAATCAAGAGACTCTAACATCAAATTCGGGTGTTAGACTAAAGTACCAAAAATCTATATTTTTATACAATACATCACTTTGTTCAAGTGTGACGCGTGTAAAATTTTTTTAAGTTTATTACTTAAATATACTTTCCTATTTTCCCTATCAAAGAATATAAAAATAAATTAACCTGAACTTTATGATTGAATTTTTATTTTTATTTTTGATATGATATTGAATAATTATTTTTTGATACCATAACATTCGTAGAAAAACATAATGCCAAAAAATAGATAGAGGAATTAGTTGGGACAGTCTTTTATAAATTACAAAAACTTATATGTTTCAAATATTAATTTTTCCAAATAAATAAAATTTTTATTTTTATTTTTTTTGGTTTCTAAATAAACTTTTATCAAAAAAAGAAGAAAATAATTGTTTTAGTAATAAAAAAAAAAAGAAATGAATAAATATCAGAAGTAGTTGAGGGCTCTCTGTATCGGCCGCGGTAGTACTAGTAGTCGTTGTTGGCCTGCTTCGTGTTAAAACCTCTCTCTCTCTCTCTCTCTCTCTCAGGTTAGCTCCGGTCTGTTCATCTCTTGTTGTGTCTTTTCTTGTGTGTTTGTTCAATTTATGAGGGTATTCACTTGAGCTTATTGAAATTCAGTTCATTCATTGTCAGGCATAACTTGGAATTATCTATCAAATACTTACTCATGGAAGCTCCAGAAGAAAAGTCAGTGGCTAAAGAGAGTGATGAAGGCTCTTCGAACAGAGACAACCACCACCCAGTTGATCATCTTCCTCCTCCTATACAAAAGGTACTTTGATTTTTGTTTCTATGTCCTCCATGTCGCTTTTTTTTTCTTACATTGGGTTTTTCTTGCTCCTGTCACCATATTTTCTGAAGGAACTCTGATTTTTGTTCTCACTTCTTTCATGTTTGTTTGTTAGTTTATAATTTTATTTTTTTTAAATGTTGGTCTCTATGCCTGCTCTCAATCAATTTTCTTATTTGTTCTTTTTACATTGATGTTTCCAAATTGCAGTATCCTCCATGAAAAGTCTGCCTTTGTAACCTAATCTGTATTGGGTGTCTCCGTTTTGGTTCTTGAATAGTCATGCTTCTGAAACTTAGTTAAAATTTAGTTGCTTAAACGGATCTAACATACACAGGTCCAAGAACCAAAAAAAGGAAAAAAAACAGATTCAAAACATATATGTTTGTATCATTTGATGTGCTTGAACGTATGAATATATGTATATATTTTCTAGATTTTGTATGAACTAATACATCAGACCACATGGTTTTGGCACTGCAATTAATCTAGAAACCCTTTTAGAAATATATTGTTTAGGGTTCCCAAAGCCGCAAGGCATACATTGTCAGTCAAATTCTGTATCATAGGAATCAATCTTATGGATATGGGCTTGGCAGCAGCGATCATGCTAACCTATAACATAGATTGATATTTTCAAAACTTGTTAGACATGATATGCCGGCGTGATATTGCCATATTATAGTGATACATGGTTCTTGAACTTCGGATATCGAGATCATTGCTGGTGCTAACAAGCTGAATGAAGTCTGTGTTTCTACCAATGGCCTTTTGTTCATTGGTATTCCTTGTCTTGTGAAGGCTTTGCCATCTTAAGGTCAAGGGTTCAAATCTCCATCCCCCTCCCCCTCCCAAAAAAAAACAAAAGTTTGTGTTTCTAATTTATGGCTAATGTTAATAGGTTGAAGTACCAAGTGAAATAATTGAAGAAACAAGAACCAGTCAACATGAGAGGCAGCAAAACCTATTTATGGAGATACCCACACGAACAGTTGAGGGCTTTCCAGAGGATTTTGTGAGAATAAACATGCCCCCAACACCAAGTGCAACTCCCAAAAGGGTGAATTTTTCCCCACTGCCCAGTCCTAGTTATGCAAAATTCAATGGGTTTTCAAGTCCCTCACCATCTAGAGGAAAATCATCAATGAAAAGCCTCCTCCCTAAATTAAGCTTCAAGTTCCGGCGTACAAATTCAGACATTGAGAAGGCTGCTATCCTAGCCCTAGGAGGAACGCACTCAGGAACGCGGGGGAAAAGTTTGATTCCAAGGACATTGTCTTTTACAAAGCTTCTCACACCCAAAACGAAGATCACGTCATCTTTGCCAGTTACCCCAATTGCACACTCAACTCCAGAGTCTATGCATGGAGGAAACACAACTGACGGACTCAATTCATCTGTAAGTGTCAACCTCATATTATCATAAGAGGTAACAAAAGTGGATGAGAATTCTGTGGTGCATGAAGACATAAATGGGAGGCTTAACTTCTGAAGGAAGTCTTGGAACTAAGGATCCTAAATTATGATGAGTTTGTTATCAAGGGTGTGTCTCTCTTTTGATTGTCCTCTGTTCAACCTCTAGCTCTGGCATGTCGTCTTAATTATGCTGAAACTCTTTCTTTTTTCTTTTTCTTTTTTTCTCAATTCAGCTTGCTCACTAACCTCTTGAATTTTTCCTTGGTATTACACAAACTATGAGAATGCAATATATGAATAGTCTCATGTCTTAATTATGGTGTGCCTTGTCATTACAAAGGGATTTTAGGGTAATACACTTATTAAGCTTGCTTTTATAAATTTCTTCTGTACTTGTTTTCTTAATGCTCTCTTTGATATCTGACTTGTGGTTGGGTCTTAAAGAATTCCTCACTTCACAGAAAGGTGGTACCCAACTTCCTATTCATCGTTCACGTTCTGTTCCCGTATTAAATAAAGATCAAAGCATAAGACAGATGGATTATCTAGGTAGTGTCTTTCGTGTTATTCCAACTACTCCTCAAGTGGCACAAGGAACTGTTGCGACATCAAACTCAGCTCCTACAGTTGATGCTGGTAAATTTATTATCCAAATAGTCTTTGGTTGTTTCTTCACTGTATTAAAAAGTTTCTGTCATTCTTAATTAACTTGAATTTTCTTTCTTGAATTAATTATAAGACTTTCATTAGTTCATTTGGTCAAGTCTTCAACGAAGACTGGTGTAAATAAAATTGGCTCCATGGAGCTGTGAATCTCCCAAGTGGCAAAAAGGCATCAATTATAACACATCATCCAGAGCCCAAAAAAGTTGAATAGGTGATTCACAACAAATGCTTCCTGCTTATGATGGATTTGCTGCTCCCAGTGACAACCAAATCTAGTTGTAATAGTGTAAGGACTATCACAGCTGTAAATGCTGGTGATGTCTTTGGGAAAATCACTACAACATGTTATGACGTTTTCCCAGCTCAAATATTATATAGCATTAATTGTAGCTACCAACTTTACACTCCATTTAGTGAGGCAAATGAATTATCTTATCACCTAAAATGCTGGAAATTGACCTGCTGTCTGCATTTTTAACTTCTGCTTTAACATGGACCCCCGATGTTGTTACTTGCGATGACCAACCTATGCCTTATGTTAGTATTGTGGTTCAGATGTAAAGGATAATGATGGTGAAGATATTCTGGAAGAAGAAGCAATCTGCAGAATCTGCTTTGGCGAACTTGGGGAGGGTGCTGATACCCTCAAGATGGAGTGTAGTTGCAAAGGCGAACTTGCCCTGGCTCACCAAGCATGTGCAGTAAAATGGTTTAGCATCAAAGGTAATAAGACCTGTGACGTGTGCCAGCAAGACGTTCGGAATCTACCTGTCACCCTTTTACGAATTCAAAATGCTCAGCCCCGTAGTTTGCAAGGAAGTGGAGTTCAGCAGGCTGAAATTGCTAGATACAGGCAAGTAGTAAGGTTTTCCGTTGCAAAACCTTGGAAAATGCACGTCTTCTATATCTCTTTAATTTTCATTTTATGATCTCTAGTTATGTTTATCACTGTATATTAATTGAGATTATAATATATACATATGATGATTGGAGGAGCTATCATGTGCAGTTTAAAAGATCATGATGCATGAAAGGACGTTTAAATCCAATAATTTGCATGTTCTCACCATCCTTTGATTTGTGCTGATTCTATTATAATTTATTGAGGTTAAAAGCTGTTAAGAGTGTCACTTCTGGCTGAAAGATTTGCCATTTTATCAGGGTTTGGCAGGATGTACCTGTTCTTGTTATTGTCAGCATGCTTGCCTATTTTTGTTTTCTGGAGCAACTTTTGGTAAGCTGAGAAACTTAGAAATGCAAGTCTTTCGAGCTACCAATGTTCCTAATGTTTCTCCATTTGTGCAGGTTGCAAAAATGGGATCTGGTGCAATTGCAATATCTCTGCCATTTTCCTGCATATTGGGTCTCCTTGCATCAATGACATCAACCACTATGGGTATCTAAAATTTAGATTTCTATTACAAGACACTTTTTCAAGCGTTAGTGTGGTCATCTTGGCTGTGATACCTATTTCTCTGCGATTTATGTTCAGTTAGGAGAAGATATGCTTGGATTTATGCAACAATTCAGTTTGGACTGGTGGTTCTCTTTGCGCATGGTTTTTATTCACTGGTAAGGGATGGTTTGCTCAAAATTATTGTTCTAGGACTTCTTCAGACGTGGGAAAAAGCAATCTTTTCCAGTCGGTCATTCTATTGGTTTTTAACATTATGGAAATTCATTGAACTTTCTGAACTATTTTTGTGCTCTCAATTGACTGCATTAAGTCAATTGCTCACAAGGAATAAAATATTTTGGGCACCACCCCTCAAGAAAAAAGGATCATAAATAATTTCTTGATGCCAGTAAGCAACCCTAGGTGTTTCTTCTTATGCAAATTATTTTTATGTTTGTGGGGGTTACAGCTTCACGTGCAGGCGGTTCTATCAGTTCTTCTTGCCACATTTGCTGGATTTGGAGGTGCAATGTGTGGGACGTCTATTATTCTTGAGTTTTTAAAGTGGAGGAGGTGGCATACTTCATCGAATCGGCAGCGTGATGCTCAGCAGGTGACACAGCCACAACAGTCTTCAGAAACTGCTCAGACACCTCAAACAGATCCTCAGCAGCATGAAACCGAATTGGAGGATTCAAGTATTTTGCATCGTAGCCTAGTTGAAATTACATTGTAATTTGTTTGCTTAATAAACGAGGAACAGAATAAGGGTGGTTTCCTGTTTGTATAGAATCTCAAAGTGTTTGAAGTATCGCAAGATACTGAGTTTATTTATGAGCTGAAGAAGGATGACTCCTGATGTTATAGAGTTTGTCCGGCAACTGTAAAGTTCTTTGTTGGGCTCTTTTAGTTAGCATATCGAGGCCATGCATGGTGGTTTCAGTACAACATGAAAATATGCTATTACTGAATCATCCGGTTACTGGAGGGGAGTCAAACTTAAAACTCTTTATATTTGGCTTTTCGTCCGATTTTGTACCGTAGGGATGATCACAACATATTTATCTCCCAGTGAATGAGTTTTTATGTTTTTCAAGCTGTGTGGCCTTTACTCAATGATATTTTCCTTGAGCACAGATATTGCATTCTGTTGCATTACCATCAACTTGCTGATCAATAATGCCAAAGAGAGATGAATTTCAATGTTCTTTGTGCTTACAAATTGCTCTCATATATTGCTTACAATACAGACAGGGATCTAAGGGAATAAGAACACGATATGATAAAAATTGAGCCGTTACAATTAAAATTTCATGATGGGAACAAGTTCAGCATCCAAGATGAATGGAAGCCTCAACAACCCAGTATTGCAATACCAAATTTCAAGAAACTGAGTTGGAATTTTAACTAGTTTGTGCAACAAAAGGCATGGTTTGACTTCCAGGCCCTGGCCTATAAGCTGAGTACAGATTTTGTCCACCAAGTATTCCACTAGTAGTCAGGCTTGCATCTATTGTTCATCTTCAAAGATGGACTTTCTTAAAAGACCATGTTAAACAACATGTAGCAAAGGCATGATAAACGAAGCAATGAATGGCAAAATTTGGGTAGCTCAGTATAAATTATATGTCACAACTCAAACTAAGCATTTCCATCAGACAAAAATGATCACAGAAAACAAACCTATGAACTAAAAAAAAATTCAAAAGAAACTGCTTCTGTTATTCTCAGCAGTCAAAAACAATATCCTACTGACAGCCCTATCATACTTACAAAGTGGGCAGGTACTCCTTTTCAATTTCATGGTGCTACAACGGCATTTTCATTCCGGACTATACAATGGGCATTTTGTGTTAATCTCACTGGACAGACAAACAATGTTCACACAGTGTCAGTTATGAGGAGGCCATCCAGCAGCAAGTGAAAATGTATCTCCATGAAAAAGTGCTAGGTTTTGCCTGCCATTTGACCATGATCAAGGTCATTGCTTGTAACCGGCAATGCCAACTTTTCCTGAAAATAAAGGCTTTTCCTTCAAACTTGTACTCAATAGAGAATCTGAGTTCCTGGATTGGTTTTCTGCAAAACCTGGTCTCATCCAGATTTTTATGTGCCCCTCTCTGCAGGCAGTAAGGACAGATTCCTGAGTAAAAATCAAACCAGATAGAGGTTCAGTGTGAACTCGATGAGAAACCAGTGGGGAGAGCTTCGGAACATCTCGTATGCTTGGAGCAGGTTGCAGAGTTCCAACTGGGCAAGCACTGTCCCAATGGGATGACTGACTACCAGTACCAAAAGTAGGGGACCCTCCAGGAGGGCGGCGCATTGGCACAACAATCTCATCCATTTCCAGGTCCCACAAAAGCAATTGTGTGTCCTGCATCAATAAAATCATTACTTTGTTCATGATAGAACATGAAGGCATTACTGCAGCCAAACTATGAAAAGTCTTACAGCCAAATTCTACGAGGAATCAATAATTGATACGAATCAGCTCTAGGCAAGCATACACAGATAGTGCAAAACGGGTTTGTAGAGATGTCATGCTTAGGCTATAAGGTTAGACTTCCATGTTGAATGTACGGCCCCTCATTTGCTTTAAGCAAACAAATATATCTTGTCCAAGCAAATCCAAGTTATACTAGCAATAAACAACCTTGAGCACCTGACCTGACAAACAACCGAGTAATTTGCTCTTATAGAGAAGGATTCCTGAACAGTGAACGAGCATTTTTTGTACCCGGATACACTGGGGATACGGATAGGATACGGCTGTGTAATATTTGTAATTTTTAAAACTTTAGGGGCTAAAAAGAAAAAGAAAAAAAAGGAAGAAGAAACATCGTTTAACTGGGCCATTCGTTCCAGCCCCAATGTCGAACTGCTCCAAGCAAAGAGAAAGAGGTGATCTGGCGAAGAGGAAGAGGCGATCTTCTTCAACAACATCCAACCTCTAGATCGGCTTCACCTTCAATGATTCAACGATATGCTTCATCCTTCAAGCCTTCAAAAGTCTCCAGAATCCAGATCTGCTTTGAAGCCTTCGATTTCAGGTTTTTTGTTTTTTTTGGGTTTTTGCTACTTTTGTGGTTTGATTTTGCTATTTGAGTTTAGAACTGTCTGATTTGGAAGTTTGATTGGGTTTGGTAACTTAGGGTTCTAAAAAGTTGGAAATTTTTTATGGTTTTGGTTGTTTGAGCAAATTTTTTGGGGTTTTTTTTTTTTGGTTTATTAAGCTTACTAATATCTAATTTTTTTTTTAGGATGTTTTTTGTTCCCAGTTACTCCCACCTCACTGTCACGCCAATTTCTGTCTTTGCTTGTATTTCTAATTCTAAATTTTTATTCTAAAATTGATGTAATAATATTAGAAGAACTGGTGGATATTTATTTTGAATCTTTGATCTATTTCAATTACAATCAAAAAATTAATGTTTGCTAGGTCTTATTAATTATTAATAATGTTGTTATTATATGTATAAAAATATATAATATTATTTTAATTGGTCGTATTATCGTCGTATCCGTATCCTATATTTTGGGATTTTTTCGTATCTATATCATTTTGTATGATACGAATACGACACCAGTGTCTGTATCTGTGCTTCCCAGCCCGTGAGTTTCAGTTTGACTGAAAAAACAGACATACATACTCCAAAGCTATGAAGCACGGATACTTCAAAAGGGTCAAAGTATCCGTATCGGGTACTTTTGGATACGGATACGCGTCGGATACGTACCGGATACGTCTGAGAAGTATCCTAAAATTAAAAAAAAAAAATTAGTTTTCGGATACGGCCGGATACGTTTTGGATACGCGTGGGATACGCCTAGGATACGGCGGGGTATTACTCGAATTTTAAAAAATTATAGGGACACAAGAGCAATATATTTAGGCCCTTATTTGCAAAAAAATATATATTATTAAACTAAAAGTCTAAAACTAAACCTGTACATTTTTCTTCCACAGCCCATCAAGCCCCCCACTCCCTTCAGTCGATACTCGACGACGATCGTCTCTCTCTCACTCACTCACACTGACGATCGACTGACTCTGATGGTTAGTTATTATTATATATCTTTGATAGAAGTGTGATTTACTTTATAAATCATAATTATTACATTAAATATAATAATAAAATTTTAAAAAATATATATTTTATGGACGTATCCTAACCGTACCCGTATCCTATTTTTTTTTGTTTTGCCGTATCCCCGTACCCGTATCGTATCGTATCCGTATCCGTATCTGTGCTTCATAGCTCCAAAGTATTCAATAGGAGAATGAGAGGCAATGTTTCTTTTTTATTTTGGCCATAATTCTCTTTTTTACAAAGCAAACTTACATAGGAAGATCAGTTTTGTCTCTCCCTAGATACCTTTGGCTCAGATATCCTATGGTATCAAAATGCCCTTTATATCAAAGCATGATGACAGATCCCATAAAACTCCCTATTTTCCCTAGTTAACTGTGACTTTTTCAAAAGAATTTACCATGCGTTCAACATAATTAACAATGCATTACTACCATTGTCTAGCTTTCCTGCTAAAAAAAAACATTTATTGGGAATGCACCATATCAAGAGCCACTAAATACATTCCCTAACACCTCAAATTCAACATAGATTATGTCACTCTTTAACACTGCATACATCAATCTATTCTACAATACCCAAATCATCTCTCTCTCAACCTATGCTAAATATGCTACTTAATAATGTTCTCGTTCTAAACCCTCCTATTTTAACCATAGCGCAAGTTAACCTCCCTTGAAGTTCAATAATCTCAATACAGCATTCTTGGCAAGCTTAACAATATAAACAACAAACTATAGCAGCATCTCCCAAAAACTTTCATTTACTTTGAGAGATATTCTAAACCAGGAGCACTCCTTTACTTGCAATTAGCACTGCCTTCCTCAGATCTCTTATTTTCAAGAAATGACGGATCCAATAACAAAAGTGGTCATACTTCTCCAAAGCTCAGATATAAATTTCCAATAATTCTCCGCTCTTGAATCTCACTTCACAAAAATTTGCCTAGCTCTGCCTAAAATCTTTTTAATTGTTAAGTATTGGATAGTATCTATTTGTCTTTTTAATCCTGCTTTAGTCTTTGTTTATTTTAAGCTTCAGTGACTATCAAGACAGCGACGCAAAGTAGTTTGATATCAATGCATTCACTTCCCGTGTATTCTCACTGCCATCCAGACCCATATACTTGTCTCAAGATCACAACATTATTTGGGTAGATGCATGAAAAACTTACCCAATGTCGCACTAATTACCTCCAGCATCCATTTGAATGTGGATTGATTGGAAGGAATTGTAGCTATCGCTAAAAACTGTAATACTCACAATACGAAATTATAGATATCAGCTGTGTATAACTTATAAGTTGCCATCCCTTTGGAACTCAATTGAAGCTACAACAAGCAACCAAGCGATCAACAATAGGCAAGATTTAAAAGGAAAACTACTTTCCAGAAAAAAATTGATTTAAAAGGAAAACCACATGGATACAGCATACATCATGGATGATGTTTAGGATTGATAATATTGAAATTAGTTTAAGATCTGAACCAGCAACATACCTGACCAACAGAACCAAATCTGTACACTATATTTTCTCCCGTGCTTTCTGAAGTTGGTGCTGACCAATATGAATCAAATGCCACTCCACTGACCTGCCACCCTCCAGTAAAATAGGAAATAGATTCATGGTTCTGGAACAAGAACTAAGAAGCTTACACCAGCATATTGTAGAAACTTACCCATGAATTGTGTCCCTCACCCCAGGCTACAACTTTTCGAACTTCCATACTCCAAACTTGAACTAGATCATCTTCACCTCCAGTCAAAATGTACTTCCCATCCATGCTGTCATATCATTTGTTGCAAGTTATACTTTTCAAAAGTGAATTGTTAATAACAATAAGCCAGAAAAAACATCATTGATCTATTAAAAAAACAAGGACTGCAGACTACAAATCTTTTATGTACAGAAAGGCAAACAAGCTTCTCACCTCCAAGCGCAACATAAAAGAGCACCATAATAGCTTTTTCCACCGCATATAAGTTGTTCATTTTTGTAGTCAAATACTCTTAAATAACCTACATTTAATAACTGATCTCAGCTCTCCAATTTGTGAAAGATACAAAGGAACAATAAACAGGACATCTCTAAGGTGAACAATACCATCCCTTCCACCAGTGGCAATATAGGCTCCATCAGAAGAAAAGCCAATAGTATTAATTGAACCTTGAGAAATATGCCATCTAGCAACTGGATTCTGCACAAAACAATAGGAAGTCAACTTTGACAAATGAGATGCACGGCACAGATATTAATTCTCAACACGCTCCCCAGAATCCACATTTTAGTTTCATTTCACCCCTCAATATTATTTTGTTAAGCTCGGCCAATCAGCCCAACGCAATATTAGAAACCTCACACTAGGGATGTTACAATGCTGATGCAAATCCACACTACAAAACTGAAAAGGACTCGTTCACTGAATGAATATCAAACAAATCACAGTCCCCTTCAAACTTTATTCCCTTTTTCTCTTCAACAACATACTTTAGCATTATCCAAAGCACATCCACACTTCCCATTGACTTCGGGATTCTTAGTTAATTCTCAACAAACATACCTAAGGTATGCACAGTCATGATGAACCAGTCAACCACTGAACCAGTATTGTGTGTGCATGTGCATGCGCGCACGCACGCGCGCGCGTGTGTGTGAGAGAGAGAGAGTTTGATAACTTAAGAATGATTAAATCATGTTGTACATTTTCAAAGATAGATTGACTAATAAGAGGGAGGAGGAAGGGTGGAGGGGGGCTGCAAAGCGATGAGTATCAAACAACGAAAAGCCTGCAATTGGTGACAACATATAGAATATTCACCAAAAAGACAAAAAGAAATATGACCTAAAGAACCTGTAAAATTTTAAGACTGAAAAATAAACCCCTTGTCCAAAAATCAATGCATAAATGAGACAACAACTGCACAGCAAAACACATGTAGCTAGTAAAAGAAGTTATGTCATTCTAATGAGACAATTCTTTGGAGCACAGAATCAAGAAATGATAACTATATAGTGATAATAAAAGTGCGCAAGATTAAAAACATTATATAGTGATATTGATTCCAAGAACTACCTTAAGAACTGGGCATCAAATAAGAAGAATTAAGATTTTCAATATGGGTTGCTCTAACAATGGATGGATAAAGTTATACTTGACAATTCGTGACAAATTTTTAACTCCATGCCTACATGTTTCATTTTGAGGGATTAGACTGGTACACCATTATTGGCTTATTCAAGATAGTACAAGACTGACATGTTGGTTCTAGAGATTGAAGCTCAGATTCAAGGATAAGGTATAAGCAACATAGTGAAGGAAATGCTCACATTACAGCTACGGAATTATGCGTTAAGACGAACATACGTTGAACTATTAGGCAGTAATTATTTGAATATCATATCTAGAAATAATCGAAGATCAAAGTGACGCATACTTTTCGAGACAGGAACACAACGGTTTTCTTCTGTCAAAATAGAAAAATAAATTATCGGATTTCTAGTAAACTTTGACATAATTACTTAGAACACTTCATGTTGAAAGTCCCTTTTCCTTGTTAGCCCACTCTCTTTTCAGGATATAGTGGGTAAGAAAAGGTCAACCAGATGCTACGTGTCAAAGCATAACTCATACTTCCAATTATTATAATCATTTTCTTCCTGAATTTGCTGTCTCCTGGACCCATTGTTCCAGCTTGCATCCAAAAAATTCTTATCCAAAATTTCTGAAACTAATTGAATTGAAGGAAAACAAAGCATCAATCCAGATACAAGGACACCGCCAAGACAACTTATAAACTAATGGAATTGTACAATACCTTACTGTAGCGTGCATGTGCAACAGAAAATTGAGTTTGATCCTTGATCACAGGGAACGAAGGATCGGCTGAACCATCTTTGCTCTAGAAATCAATAATAAAAATAACAAAACAATGTGATCACTTTCCACGGCCGAATGAATTATACAGGTTAGAGGCAGGCATTAAAAAGTTTTTCTACAACTATTAATGACTTACCTTTTCATATACGTACAAATTTCCATCAGCATGAGCAACAACGAAAGTCCCATCACCATTAGGCACCCATGCAATACTAGTACAACGACTGTTGAAAGCCAGATGATTATTTAATCACACAAGAAATCAAAGGTACATATATATATCTAAATGTATCTCACACTGAACATGGACCATGATTTATGCAAAAAAAAAAAAAGAAGTCAATGTCATATTTCAACATCACAATATCAGTTATTGACTTGGAGGACACTGAGTTGCATCAGTCACTTCGTTGAGAGACTTAGGCCAGTGTTGTGAAAAGCGAGACTAGGCGAGAAGCGAGGCGAAGCGAAGCGAGCCTTGGTCGCCTTGAACATCCCAGGCAAAGTGAGGTTAAGTAAAGCGAGTAAAAGGCGAGCTTAGACGACAAACCGAAGAAGCGAGCCAACTGAGAAAAGCGAACGCCTGACTACAGTTTTTTTATTTTCTCTTTCCCCCCCCCCTCCTACTTGTTCTTCTTCCTTAACATTAATCAAACCCTAACAGAAATGATGTTATATGTGTATATGTATAAAATAAATTGATTGATTCATCTAACAGTAACATATGACAATCTGTCTTATTATGCTTACATGATGTTGAATGCTCTGTTTTGTTGTGAATGTTCTTGTTAATTAATTTGTTATATGTTATATTTGATTAATCAATTTGTGAGTGTTTTGTTTAGTTGTGATATTAATCAATCACGGTGGAAGTCGAACCCACACTTTCTAACTTTACATTTTGATGACGTGATTATGTCAATCAATTATTTTTTAAATGCAATAATATTCCATATTTAATATCTTGTCTATTTAAAATATGTTGATATTTATTATTTTAGTTACATTTAAATATTTTGTAGTTGTAAAGGTAAAACTTGAATATTTATGAGTAATCAAAGTATCAAACTAAAATATTTGCTTATTTTTTATATTGTTCGCTTTGCTTCGATAAAACGTTCTCTTCGATTGTCGCTTCTCGTTTCTCGCCTAGGCCCTCAGGAGAATGGTCCACTTCGATTTGTTTTATACCTTAAATAACACTGATTTAGGCTATATTGCAGCATCACGAAAACGACTTGGTCAAGCCATCCGACATGTATCCAGTCGACCAGGAGGTCAGGTGAGACTTTTTGGCTTATATGAAATGTATACCAATCTCGGGACAGAAGGTGTCAGGTTAGATACAATTTAGCTACCTCATATCGGTATCGGTCTATACTTTTAACCATGGTCAGAGCATCAGCTATGAACTCTCGAAAATATGACATAGAATAAGAAGACTAGACCAGACTATTTAGATAGTAGCAATCCAAATTCCAAAAAATAAAAGGGAAGAGTGTAGATGAACAATCAATCGAGTTTGAAATTAATAAGTGTAAATGTCAACCAATGCCAATAAGACAGTAAAATTCTAAGATTGATAGTAAACTTCTAGTGCATCAAATAGCTAACGAAAGCTGCACATCCAGACTAGAATAATTGATGGCCATTTTACTTTTCTGGTAAAACTTACAAGGATACTCTGAAAATAAAAAATAAAACAAAATCAATTAAATAGATGTTTGAGGAGTTGTATCATATATAGGTGAAATCTTCCGAAAACATCATTTGATTCTTGTAACAATGTGATTTGGGATTAAAAAAAGATTCTTGTAATAATAAAAAACTTTGCATTCATTAAATATGTCACCACCTTGTTTGTTAATTGCAATAATAGCCTTTGCCACAGCAAAATCGAATATTAAAAATGAAAATTCACTTAGCTTTTCTATGCTAATTCACCGCTACAAGTACCGGAAAACTGGTCAACGGTCTTCAATAACAATGCACCAATAGAATCTATAACTAAAGAGGACATAAAATGAAAACCAAAAAGAATTGAGTTAAGGTCTTGCCTATTATTAACAGAACCGTCTTTGTTATAATGCTGTGCTCCAACAAGCTTCTTCCCAACATCTTGTAATTGTTGTCTTAGTGACACTGAATAAACTAAAAAAGGTACAAAAAATAACTCGCAAATATTGAAAACTGCTCATTGATATTTCTTATCAATGATGAAGCTCTTATCTTTCTTCAAAATAAAAGTAAATACACGTAAGAATTACCATCTCCAGAGTTCAAACCAATAAGCAAATCATGCCCATCCTTAGCATCTGGATCAAATGCATGGCACACAGGATTTGAATTACTGAAATGAATGGACTTGATAGGATCCTACATTGAAACGTAAACCTCTTAAAAGCCGCATCCAGATGCAATGCACCTATGATTGCAAATAAAAAAAGTTTGTACTTGTGCATATAAACACCAAATTACCTTATCTTGCGAATTCAAATCACATATCAAAACCGCATCTGCAGCATTGAATAGCAAGTATGTCCCTTTCCCATCAAAGTTTGAATTACCCATCATACTATTTGAACTTGAAGCTCCGAGTGATCCAACTCTATTACTCCCACTAACAGATTTACTCCCACCATTCCCTCCAGCAAAACTAAGCGTCCTACTTCCATTCCCACCACCTAAGAACCTTGCTGCCACTGATCTCACACCACTCGTAACACCCATACCTGAAGATGATGGCGGTGCAGCCTGGGATGGCTTATCCCTGAGATGAGCTAGGGTCACCTGACAATCAAATTTAACCAAAACCACTTCAAATTTGGTACAATTCGATTTGGAAAATATTTGTACGGACAAAAAAACTAAAATTTACTACGTCAAATCAAAGGAATAAATGAACGCTTCATTTTTACACAAAAAACGGAATAGGGAAATACAAATATTGACTGAGGAAATTTAGAATAAAGGGTATCACGAAGACACCAAAGAAATTAACTACCCAAAGACCACGAGGATCCCAATTACTCAAAACCTAGTCAAATTGTCTTTGATTGATGAGGTCATCTCAAAAGATTTAATTTTTTTCGAACAGAAACTAATTGAATAACCAACAAATTAACTACCCCCTACTAAAAAAAATCTAAATCAACCCAAAAACCAATAGGGTATGCCCAAAAAAACAGGATTTTGAATAATGGGTTGGTCACAAAAATGTACATCACGTAATGAGTATACAAGAAAAACCCAAGAATTCAAAGTGAGTGAGAGCACCTGAGTGACAGTCTTGCCATGGGCGTAATGAAGGAGACCAGGAGGGTGTGTCTTCTCGTACTGGAGCTTGTAACGGCCTTCCGGAGACTTGAAATAGGTCTTAAGACCAGGTGATTGCGTGTTGTTGGTCGATGTTGGCGACGAGGACATCATACTATTATTACTAGTCGTTGTATTCATCATTGTCACAAAATCAAACTGATAGCTCTGTAATCAAAAATAAATAAATACATAAATCTCAGTGATTAGAAGTACAATAAGATCATGACATTGCAATTGGGTCTTCTCTATGGCTCCTATTTCTGGGTTTATGTTTCTTCTTCTTCTTCTTCTTCTTCTTCAATCGGTGACAGTGAGTGGATCAAGGGTTTGGGTTAGTGTGGGTTTGTGAGTTACAGTAAAGATGAGAGAGAAGAAGGGGTGGTGGAATTTTTAGAGGAATTAAAATTGGTGTTGTGTGTTTGGACGGTTGGGCCAAGTCTTCCCCTCGTTACGGCGTTGAGATGAACTACACTTGAAAAAGAGTTGTGTTTACTTTGGTTTTTGGCCTTTAGAACCTCCAAAGAAAAGATACAGTGCAGTCCTGGTAGATTGTGCACAAACCTTTTCTTTTTTCTTTTTTCTTTTTTTTTTATTTTTTTCAAAACTAAATAATATAGATATTTTTCAAACCAATAAAGAGAAAGTAATTGTTTCAAAATCTTTATTGTTAATTACACAAATTATTTATATGAAACATAAGATCAAAAATCAATGTCTTAAAATTATGGATAAGGTGTATTGTACGACATAAGTATAACTCGTATTTCTGTCATCAATGAGTCAATCATTCAATAATGAGAAACTAAATTTGATACTTTTAATGAATAAATTTAATTGAATTAATGACACAAATACAATCAATCTTTTTTTTTTTTTGGAGGCGGGGGATGGAAAAAATAAAGAGAAAAGCGAATGGAATGAGATTGAAACTCACAACGATTTACAGATGAAAGTTAACCCTTATTGTTGAGCCACACACACACCTCATATACAAAATACAATTGAAAGAGAAATAAAATGGTTACGCATGAAACCATGTGTTTTAAAGTCCGTGACAAAAAACACATGTAAAGGACTCGTGGAGAACTACAGCCTCCTCAAGCAAATGGCTACAATGTTTGGCCAAATACGCAGAGCCGTAAATATGACCGAATCGACTGCCCAAACGGAATCATTCAATAAATAAAGATAGTTAGGCTATTTCGATAGATTAGAGAAAAATGTTGGAATAATAGGAACATTGCCTAAATTATAGGTAAGCGTTATCAGCAAATGACAAGAAATTTGGGAGAAATTCTAATTTCAATCGAAAAGTAATCCGACAAATAATTACGTGTACCACCTAATATAGCCAACAACCGAAATCTTTGCAAGATAATAATGTAAAATACCAGGTGATGTTTGAGTCTAAGGTACACACTTCTCAGAATCTTTACTGAATTAAATATCGGAGTATCTCCAACCAGTTCACCCTTGATCTCTGACAATTTGTTTGTTTTGTGGACGGACGAATATTGCAACATTTGTTCACTCTTTCTCGATTAAAATCGAAATCAGAAGGCAAGAGATTATTTTCTCTTACAATAATCAATCTTAACTCAAACACATTAATTTCTTGTGAAATTAAAATTATGCCTGCTTATCAAATACAACAAGTAGGTCATTGTGTGCCAACTCATTGGCATATAATAAAATAAATTTTAACTTATTTATTAATTGAAAATAATGAATGGGGCTACTTATTGGTATAATAAACTTCGTCACAAATGCCCACACCCACCCAAACCCCTCTGAGTATTAATTATTTTATTTCCCTTGCGTAATTGTGATTACTATTTGTATTACTATTTCTTTTGGATTTTCATTTCGTTTAGGACTCTCTATACCAATACACCATACCATGAAATTGTAATTAGAATTGGGAAAAAAACGCAATTAACATTGGAGCTGAGCTGTTTGTCACAAACAAGCCTATTGGCACTCATAATTTCCCTTATTCATCATTCTTTTATGACTTTAAGACACATCCTATCATATTCACATAATAATTTAGGACAAGCGACTGCATAAATAGTATAACGATCTTTTCTATTTGGATGTTGGAGGACAAATATTTAGACACGGCACTCCAATCTCACCTCTTATATCGTTACCCCATTTGGAGGAGCCTTCACCATACATCTTTTGTTTTTTTTCTTTTTTAAACAGTCAAAGGTATTCAGATCAACTTATACGTACTTCAACTAATTTTTTCTTTTAAAGATAGGTCATTCACGCCGAAAATAAGGTATTCGTGAGGAATTTATCTCTCATAGCTTTATCCCAATAGTTTATCAAGATTTGAATTCGACACAGTTTTATAGCTCATCCCAGTTACCCCTTGATCTTTTTCATTACCTTACAGCTTGTTTGGATAAATTTTTGAAAAGGGCTTGGGTTGACTTTTCAAACTCTTCCAAACCTAAATCCTCATTTACAAAGATGAGATTCAACATTGAATCTGATTCATACTCATATTTGGTATGCAATACATACACATGTAAGACTTATGGATATATCATAATTATTAATAACTATTTATTCTATAAATTACTATTTTACCATTAATCAATCCAATTAATATTTATATTAAGGGGTACAATTATTTTTACATCCTTAACCCCTTAACTCATCTGCTCAAACTCATCCATACCCTTCGCAACAACAAAATATCTCTAGAACATCTAAAAAAATATTTTGCTTCAATAACATATTCTAAATACTGTAACAACATGTATAAGTACTGTATAATATTTTCTCTCTCCTCTTTTCCTTCGTCCATTCTCTGTCTCCCCTTTTTTCTCTCACTACTTCCAAAAAAAATAATAAATAATATTTAAAGAAAGTAGTTAAAAATATAAAAAATTTATTGGAAAATGTGTTAAAAGAGTGAGTAACCAAAATAAAATATATTATTTTTTAAGTGACTAAACTAACTATTATAGACTTATTTTTTGTCAAAAAGCAGCACCAATGTGAGACAACAAACCAGTGTCCAGTGTATCATCGTCAACTATGGACCATGTACACTTCAAAAAAAAACTATGGACTATGTAAACATATATCTTCAACCTCCATTTCACAACTCAAATCAAACCAACATAACCAATTTCCTATTTATCTCTCTATTGCTATGGGTTCGTCAGCAAGATGATTGAAAGTTTTCATTTCATAAGAAGGATTGCAAGTAATACAATTAATTATAAGCCCAAGTTAAAACTCAATTGGGTCAAATTACGATAAAAAAAAAAAAAAGAGTTTAGTAATGCAATAACTTTATTTGATAGAGACTCAGTGTTGCTTGCTTTCTCTCGGCTACTAGTGGCTTATATAGTGGTCGACATTCCTACGTGCTCCTCCTTGCCCCTTGCTTAAGAGTCTTTTTTCTTTTTGGCCTATCTTGCTTAAGGATCCAAATCTCACATTTGGAAGTTGTTGGGAAGATTTGGTTACAAAGGTTACCAGTGTTCGGGTTTATGGATGGATTTAATCAACGAAAAATTCTAACTCTATTCGACATATCGTGACTGCTTAGTCATGGTTGATTTTGTCAGAAAAAAAAAAAGTAGATTTCGGGATTCATTGATTAGTACACCTTCGGTGCTGATAAGGTCGAGATCATGGTTGTTCGTCTCTAGAGATCAATCGGAACAATCTCCCTTTATTGTAATCTCAGCAAGTTATAACTTCACCCTAACTATTTCGATATGGGGAAAAAAACTGATTATCAAAAAATAACTCTTCCCTTATTTAGTCTTGCCCATGAAAATAAATCCAAAAGCAAATGCAAGCACACACAAACACGAAAGTATGCAGTGCTAATGATTTACAGGCAAGTGTCCTCGACCATTGAAAATTGACACAGCAAACAATCTAGAAACCAGCATTGACCACCAAACTTTACTTTCACTAATTTAACATAACTCAAATCCAACCACATTATTCAAAAGACATACCCCGTGCATGAGACTATTGCCGGATCTGGGAAAGGTTAAATCCAACCACATTATTCTGAAGTAAAATGTGAAGGAATGCTTTCCTTCAATCATTAAACCCACTTTATTTGAAATTTGGACAAAAAAAATTCAATTATGTAAACCAGAACCCATGGCCAAGCCCAGGAAACGATCCATGTAACAAAAATATACATTGAGCGTCAGTGATACAATGAAGCAATGGCTCATCTTACTTCTATCAATCAACTCATACGAACTTCAGAACATTAGGATCCCGCAGCGCAAAAATTTTTTGAATGACATATTCTATTCCTTCTAATAATGATATGAAACGGCTGACCACATTTTTGGCGCGTGTACCTGTCAGCAGTTAGTAACATTGGCGTTCTGCTAAAAATAACTTGCTTCGTGAAGCCTTCAGGCGAATATAACCTCATACTTCACTGAGGTCAAAACTGGAATCCACCAGGAAAACCCTCCTTCAAAGTGAAATGTGAATTGCTGTCCCCCTCCGCCAAAAGGATTAAATCCACCACCACCACCCATTCCCATATCCCTGTCTTCAATGTCTTCCCCTCTGTCATATCTTGCACGTTTGTCCTCGTCCCCAAGAACCTGTAAAGAGCACCAGAGGCATGAGATTGGCGGGCAACAAACTGGACATCTCTTTAGAAACCAACGTTATATGTACAAGTTTTAGTGGGATATTCTAAAAATAGAGGCCCATTTATTGCTTATACAGTTTGACAAGATGAATTCTTTTGAGAATGAGAAACCCAATTGTTACTTCTAGCTCCAAGACATCAAAAAATAAGCCACCGTGCGATCTCACTAGCAGATGGAAAGTCATGTGAGACAAACTAACATAAATTTTGCAGTATTACAATCCATAATTGGTTATAAAAAAGGTTAGTTAATATTTCATACATCTACAAGAGAATAACCATCTGCAAGGTGTTTTTTGAACAACAAACCTTCTGCAAGTTCAGTCTATGTGCTTTTCATATTTGACTTTAAGGGTAGAGAAGAAAACTCGTCAATGACTAATTATGAGAAAAAGCATATAACTAAAGCTAAAACTATTTGTCTTTGCCTATATCAGAATGTCAATTTTTCTAGAAGGTTTATGTTTGTGCTCAGTGACACAGTTTCCACCGTCTGTAAGTGGGAGCTAAGTGGGAGCTTATGCAGAAAAAACAGATTGAATCCACAATGTATTTTGAGCAATATTTTGAAACAATATGAAAAGCATGAAAGTGGGGAACGATATGTGAAAAATTCTGTAGCATAGATAGGTCGATGCTCAGATGTAACTGCACTAGAAAGGCAGAGTGGCTGATCAAATCTGGTGTAACTGACACTCGGAATTGGCAGAGGTTAGTGAGATGAGTAATGCTATAGGGACCTAATTCATTGCAACCATTAGATTAGTTAGGAACTCCAATGTTGGATGGAGCCCACTTTTAATCCAATGGTTATACTTAATTAGGTCCCTAAATAAAGTATAAATAACATTTTCCTAGCAAAACAAACAATGTTAATATAACAAGATGGGTTTTTAGGGTCACTCAGTCACATATTGGCATGATGTCGAAATGGGAGCCTATGTCATATTGTTGTGGTAATTCAACATATAAAACAGACATAGAACCCTGTCCACTGAATACCAGAAAATAAATCTACAGACTGATTCAAAACAAACCTCATATGCAGCTGCTATTTCACGGAATTTGGCTTCCGCTTCTTCTCTGTTATCAACATTCTTATCTGGGTGCCACTGCAAAGCAAGCTTCTTGTAAGCCCGTTTAATTTCGGATATAGGTGCAGACTTTGAAACTCCCAAAATCTTGTACCAGTCCTTCCGTTGGCTCAACTTTAAAGATTTCTCAGCCCTCATCAATGCTTCACGAATATTCATGTCCTGAACAATTTGCATATACCATTATTCTAGAAATCACCAACATCTAAAAAGAGAATCCAAAACCACAACTTTGGTGCAAAATAACAAAAAAAATAAAATCTGATCAGGTTCAAAGTATCAACAAAATTGACTGTCCTAGTCAACTGAACAATATCTAGAGTTGGATGGTCACATAATTAAGGCTGCAAATGAACAGAGCTGAGTTGAGCCGAGCGCTAGACTATTTGGGCCCTGCTCAGCTTATGTTCAATCTAAAACACAAGTCTAGGCTCATGTTCAAGATCAAGCTCAGCCATATACATATTAAATAGATCATAATGTAGTTCTACACAGACAAACATTTATATTGTACATAAAATACACTATAATATACTTTTATAAGTGAGCTCAATTTGTTCACAAACCTCATGTGCTGAACAAGACATTGTTGAAGCTCAGTTCGTTTAGTAAACGAGCTCTAAAAAACTGAGCTCAAGCTTAATTCGTTTCGTATATGAATGAACTTGAACAAGCTCCAATACGAGCAATCCCTAGTTGTTCTTCATTTGCAATCCTAGATATAATAACGGTATTGTTTGAAGAAATATACTGAAGCTGTTCAGTTTCAAAGATATAATGAGCAAAATTGCAACTAAGAGTGGCTAGTTGACATTAGCTCACAAACAGGGCTCTCATGGTAGTGGATTAATTTCACCAAGTATTGCTTACTTTTGTGTCTTCAGCATGCAAAATAGACATTCAAAATGCTTGAAGATGCCAAATATTACACTTGTATAACCTTTTACAGAACTTTTTATATTCTTGAACAGAAGCTTACCAAACCATGCTTGACAATTCAGGCTCAAATTGTTCAAACAACAAGCTTCTACCTTCAAATAAAGGTTTGGACTTGACTTTTTTCTTTGTTTCTTTGTTCATAAGTTTACAGCCCAAGTTCATGAGTGCAATAATTACCGCCATTTCAATTACAAAAAGCAGAGTGATACAATATGACTAAAGATACAATTAACGAAAAAAAGTCACTCGATCCCAATATGATTTTAGAAAATATTTAATCCCAATTGACTTAAGAACTGCACACGTAGTCTATATAAACCATTTAATAAAAGAAATCAATACCCAACTCAACTAAACAAAGCCTGATCATTACATTTTTAGGGTCGGCTACAAAAAATTATTCAAACATCAATCCGCAATAGTAAGAGAAGAATGCAGGGAACAAAGAGGTCAAGAAAACAAAGAGAGACGTTAAAATAGTACAAAAAGAGGACAAGAACAACGTGAACATTGACACAAATCCAAATCCCAGCCTAGATTCTGTATTGACTAATATATCCTTTTGGATGTGGGCAATTCCAAGAAATGGAGATGCGTACACTGAAATTCACTTGGTTACCGTGAAACACACTTAGTGTAATACTCTATTAACATAATGCATATTAATAATGTTAAGAGTATTAGAGTATTATTATGTAAATACTGGTTGTAATATACCACATAAAGGGTATACACGTCTTTTGTGTGAATATGAGTTAACTATAAATACAAGTGGTTTGTGAGAAGTAGGTTAAATTTTTTACCACACTCCGTTTTTCTAATATTGTATTCACCCTCTAAACTTAAGTCAGGTTATTGATCCAAAATCTTTGATTAACCTTTCTTTGATATTGAGAATTCTAAACCCATAATCTCAATATTTCTTTCTTCCCTTCTCCTCCTTCTTCGCCGGTCATAGTTCGTGCAACCCACAACCACGATATAGTGTCGTGTGTAATCTATGAAGTTCATGGTTGTGTGTATGATTGGATTTTGTAACTGTGAATTGTCATTGATGTTAGTATGTTAACGGGAATCACCTCTTTGGTGTTGTGGTGGTCACCGGAGGTGGTGTGAAGTGTTACACAGTCGGAGTGGTTTTGTTGAGTTTGTTGAGTGGCTTGGCTTCACCGTCTTCGTTGGGTTGCTCATTTAGTGGTTTCATTGGATCACTGGCGTTGCTGTCATTGTCATCGCTAGTGGTGAGGTGAGGTGAGGTGTGGTGTGGTGTGGGGGGGTGTTGGTGGTGGTCACCGCCGTGCTATAGTCACCGGAGATCAGCGAAGGGCCCTCTGTGTTGCTATCATAGCTTGGTGTGGCTAGCATTGTAGTGGCTTTGGTGTAAGGCGTCGTTGGAAGCTAGGATTTCTATTGAGACCCGTCATTCGACATGGTAAGCCTTTAACCATAGTATAGGATAAAACATTAGCCCAAGCCGGATTAGTGAAAACTCTCTCAAACCTCGCCCAAGCAAAGCCCCCACTCTTGGTTATTCGACCAGGTATGCTGCCCTCATAACCGCAGTCAATGATGTCACAATCATTAATTACTGCATTGAATTCTTCTAAAGATACAAGATTTGGAGAAGACAAAGTCGTGGGCCTTCGTCGAGTCAAATCAGCTATTCTTGGGTTACAGGCTTAAATAATTATCAAGGCCCAACAATCCAAATTTCTTGCCCAATGCTACCACCTACTCATTCGTTCTGTGCATACTCTCATTGTCCTTGATCATCGACTGAGGTGTCCGTATCGTCTTCCTTGCCATCTCCTGATCCTAGTCCCTCAGGTAATTTCAACGCTTTATCTATTGCTCTTTGCAAAGCTACTCGATCGTGTGTTACTACACATCGCATTACTCATTTTGTTTCTTGTGATACCTTGTTTCATGTCTTCTCTTGTTTGACCTCTCAACTGTCTACTATCTCTATTCCTAAGTACTTACAGAGTGCGTTGTTTAATCCAGGATAGAGGAAAGCTATGAAAGTGGATGTCTTACATCATTATAGGACTTGAGATCTTATTCTTTTACCTCTTGGTAAAGAGACTGTTGGTTGTCACTGAGTATACACTATTAAATTTAATCCAAATGGTTCTATGAAGCATCTCAAAACCCATCTTGTTATTATAAGCTTTACTCAAACCAATAATGTTGATTATAAGTAGACTTTTTCTCATATTGTCAAAATCTCCTCTGTTCGTATATTGATTTTTTTTGCTGCTAATCTTGATTGACCCTTATTTCAGTTAGATGTCCAAAATAACTTCTTACTTGATGACTTAGTTGAAGAGGTCTACATAGAGTAGCCACATGAGTTTACTACTAAGGAAGAGTCCTGTAAGAGTGTGTGTTGGTTAAAAAAATCTCTATATGGTTTGAAGGAGTCACTAACGACATGGTTTGGTAAATTTTCACATGCAAGTTTAGAGTTTGGTCTTTTTCGATATCAGACAGACCACTTTGTGTTTAATAGATAGACAGATGCCGAATTTATTCTATTGGTTGTTTATCTAGATGATATTGTAATCCCTGGCAATAATTCTGAGGGGATAGCCAAGTTAAAAACCTTCCTCCGATTTCACACTAAGGACCTAGAAAAACTCAGATACTTCTTGGATATTAAGGTTGCTAGATCTAAACAGTGCATTTGTTTATCCCAAAGGAAATATGTACTTGGCATATACTAGAAGAAGTAGGTTTGTTGGATGACAGACCAATTGATATACCTATGGATCTGAATTAGAAATTGTTAATGGATGATGGTGCATCGTTTGAAAATCCAGGTCGGTGTCGTACGTTGGTTGAAAAGCTCAATTATCTCACTATTACCCGACAGAATATTTTCTATGCAGTTAGTGTAATAAGTCAATTTATGAGATGCTCTATAATACCACATTTGGAGGCAGTCACTCATATTTTTCGATACGTCAAACGTGTTCTTGGTCCTGGATTATTATATCAAGCTAATAGACATCTTAGAATGAAAGATTTTTCAGATGCTGATTGGCTGGCTCTCCTTCTGATCGGAGATCAACCACTAGTTATTGTACTTTGTTTGGATATAATGTTGTCTCATGAAATAATAAGAAACAAACGGTGCTAACAAGATCCAGTGTTGAAACTGAAAATAGAACAATAGCACATACAACTAGTGAGTTGACATGACTGCTATACTTTCTTTAGGAAATTGGCTTTCTATTTCAACCTCTTTTATAGTTGTTCTGTGATAATTTGACAGCTATTCATATCGTTGTCAATCCTGTATTTCACGAGAGAACCAAACATATTGAGGTTGATTGTCACTTTATTCAAGACATGATAATAGTCGGAGATATTACAACTCCAATTGTGATATCTGAGGAGGATTAACTTGCAGATATGTTTACCAAACATTGAGTCATACGCATCTTACAACTATTTGTTCTAAACTTAGATTATATGATATATATAGTCCAGCTTGATGGGGGGTGTTAAGAATATGAGAGTATGCTTATGTAAATACTAGTTGTAATAAGTATAACACATAAAGTGTATACACGTCTTTTGTATGATTATGAGTTAACTATAAATACAAGTGGTTTTTGAGAGGTAGGTTAAGTTTATAACCTCTATCTGTTTCTCTAATATTGTATTCACCCTCTAAACTTAACAAATTGCTTAGAGGCAGCGGTTAGCTAAGGTGAGTTGATTGCCCAACAAGAGGCCAACTACAAAAAAAACTGGTGGAAGGTTACACTATATTGACTGGCCTAACATGCATTTCTGATTGTAACATCATGTTCCTGTTTTTTAGCACCAATTATCCCTTTCTATTCAACTTTATTAACGAAATTACCCAATGCTATGTATGTGTTTGGGGTCAAAAAATGGGAAGACCATCAAAGAAAAATTCACATGAGATGCCACGAAAGGGTAACTGATAACACAATATGAAGCTCCCTTTACATAACCAACCAAAAAATGTAACAAGTAGAATCTTGGACTCTTCAGAAAATTAATGAAACATTCCAAGCATGACTTGGTTTAAAATAAAGATCAATTTGGCCAACAAAAATGCATTGTTGCAGGCTGTTGCACAATTGGCGTGGAAGCTTAAAATATAATTTCAAATAATATATGAAAACCAATATGCAAGACAAACCTGAGGTGACCTTTCAGCTGCTGATTTTAGATCTGCCACAGCTCCCTCCCAATCTTCTGTCAAAAGTTTAGCTTCACCCCTCTGGAAAAGAAATGGAGTTAAAACACTTAACATCGCCATATATCCGGTCTCAATCTTACTACACAACTTAGGTATGAAATTCACTCACGCTTGAACATTTCTACACATATTATAAAGGTCATGGAGAAGCATACGGCAAAATGAAAGTACAGAAACCTGAACTAGATACATTTCTGCACATATTACACTGCTTATAGAGAAACATGCAGAAAAACGAAAGTAAAGAAACCTGAACTAAAGCTTCAATGAGCTCCCCGTCAAGCTCAAGTGCTTCTGTGCAACTCGTCACAGCATCTTTCCCCCTACCAAGCTTAACCAAAACCTTACACAAACCGAGATGCAGGTGTACATTGTGTGCGGAATGATTAGGGTCCAATGCAAGGGCACCTCTATAGTCCTCAACTGCAAGACGAAGCTTACCCTTACTTACATTGTCTTCCGCCTGCATAAGAAAGATCAAATTTGGGCGCAGGATCAAAGTTACACAAGGTCACATAAATATAGCAAAAAGTAATGGTGTCATAAAGCTCTTGAAAGTTCTTCGGAATTACACTTTTTGACTTCTTGAGTAAATTTTTCAATCCGAAATATGCCTTCTTCAATTCACTATGCTCAGGGTCTAGACGAAGACCTTTTTGGTAATGCCTGAGGAAAACATATCATACCGTTTGTGTCAATAATATGTTCATTATTGAAATACAACTACATCCAATCACAAGATTTCATCATTGTTTTATCTATTTTAAAAAAATTTGGTGCTTTGGTTTGGAGTTGGGGATGGTTAGATAAAAAATGTGATTCTGAGCAAACCTTAAAGCAACATCATGATCAGCTAAGTAATAGTAGGCACGACCACGTAGAAGCAATGCCTCTAAATTATTCTCATCCTCTTTGAGAATATACCCCGCATCAGCGATCACACCAGAATAATCTTTAGCTGCTAATATTAATTTCACCTTAAGGAGTTTGGCCTGCAACAAACACAGAAACAGTGCATCGTATGAGAAACCTATGAGTTGCCCAAGTATAATAGCCAACTCAAGAAACACGAAATGGAAATAATGTGTATTCCTGGTCATGAAAAAGATGATTATCCTGAAGATAGAGTTGATACCTTGGAGCATGCCGGAGAAAAAACAAGTACGACCTTATCAATATACTCCAGTGGTTTTGTTAAGTCGCCTGAATCAAAGAGATTAATAGCTGAATCCAAAGCACTCTGAGCTTGCAATAACTGAGAAAGTTCCTTCTCTGCAGCTGAATTTCTAGGTTTCATCTCCAGAAACTTTTTGTAGCTTTTCTCCGCTTCCTCATATCTACATTAGCAAAAAATTGCCTGAATTATATATATTTTTTTTCAATCAGAGAGAGAGAGAGAGAGAGAATTATTAACACTTTTCCAACATACAGCGAACTAAACGTTCTATGGGAGCTTGATATTTCTGTTGAAATACTCAGTTAACCACAAAACCACGTACTACATACACAACAGTGTCACTGTGTGGGAGGAAGCACTGAAATCAACCTCAAAAAAGCACAATTAACCAAGGAGAAGACATAGATAGCAGGATTATTGAGAGGGAGGAAGCACCAAAATCAACAGCGAAATTCATACATACACATACACTTTGACTAAATACAAGCAATTGAAGAACATTCAAACGTGATGCACATGATTAGTGCAAGAATCCCATCATATGGCCATCCTTGCTGGAAGAGTATGTAGAAAGTGGAAAATGCACTTGCATATAAGCTCCTGAAGAATGTGTAGAGAGTGGAAAGGAGAATCCAGGTAAACTCATGAGGAAGCATGGAGAAAGTGCACTTCAAAAAGCAATAACGACTTTCTACTCAGAGCCTGATAACTAAAGGATTAATTATGAGGGAGCCCCCATACTCCCCCCCCCCCTTTTTCAAAGTTCTAAACTACAACAGTTAATATGCCCACACCAAAAAATCTCGATGTGTGATTAATACTATTTCATTTTGAAACACTTATGAAACACTAACTCACTGACTTCAAATAACTAAGCATTCTCATAACCTAACCATGCTAACATATGGCAGAACACTGAAATACTAAATTCCAGGAAAACCAAAACAACTATTGCTTTCCACAAAGAATACAATGAAATTTTGTAGAAAACAGCAATAAAATTTAAAAATAAAACCTGCACAACTGACGAAGAACAGATGCTCGATGCCAATATGCTTCTGAGAGTGCTGGATCAGCCTCTATAGCAGAATTTAGATCATCAAGTGCCTCACTATAATGTTTCACCTTAATACTTTGTGAAACTCTCTCAAACAATGCAGCAGCACCACCAGCCTTGCTATCTGCACATCCAAGATACAGAAAAATGTAACATATTATACACACCTATGGAACTTCTATGTATAGAAAAAACACAAGAGATAACATGCATATCGACTTATTACAGCCCAAACTTCAAATACATTCACGGCACTAATACTTCAGAAACAACAAAGAGCAAAAGGATACAGAAAACCTTGATTATCTACCTTAGTTAACATGTTTCTGCACACTGTTTGGTTCCCAAACAACATAAAAGATAGAACAAATAGCTTAAAATTCTTCAAACAGCATTTTACCCACAGGGAGCCAAACATCAAAGTGAAAATCATATCACCTTGAATTGGTTCATTACCAGTTTATATGGAAAATCTTTCAATTTACCCACAAATTACAAAATAAAAATAATTGATTTTGTAAAACCCTAGGGTTACTTTTCAAAAACATATAACCAGATATAATTTATGAGAAACATGGACAACCAGGCGTGGTGGGGGTGGAGGCTGGGGTGGAACCACAAGCCTGCCCCCACTAATTTTTTTTTTCAACATAAATTTTTAATAGGTTTTGCCCCCACAAAAAGTTCTCATACATTTTAATCTACTTAATCATTTCTTACATTTGGATTAATTTTTTCACTCTCGATAAAGTGAATCTAAATAAGGTTTAGTTGGTTAAATCTCTCAAATCTAAATAAGGTTTAGTTGGTTAAATCTCTCAACAAGTGATCAAGAAATCATATTGTAGCTCTTCATTCTCCCTCCCAATATCTTGTCCCCTCTCTAGCTGTTGTTAATTTTGATGTATCGAATAGTAAGATCATGCCATATTTTAATAACTCTGAAAAATTAGTCTGGAACAATTGTAAAGGTAAGGTGGTTGAATTATGACATATGGTTCAAGAATTTAAGTCGCATAAATATCCTCTCTCGTGTAGGGTAAGGCTACATATATCTGACCTTACAAAAACGAGAGTCCATGCACTAGATTACCCCTAATATCTTCTCCAAACGTTACAGAAATGAGAGTCCATGCACTAGGTGACCTTTTTTTATTTGTTTTCAAAATTTTAATCTTAATATTATTAAAAGAGCAATGCTATTGGATCTAGTTTAGAAATCTAAATTGAGAATCTAATATATTGCCATCATTGAAATAACAGTGGATCTCCGCATTGAACGCAATCTATTTGCTAATTCAATGATAGCAATGAATTAGACCTCTACATAGGTCTCAAATTAAGTACATGTAGTATTACTGATGTTAAAATTTGCCCGCATTATGCCCAATTTTTTGGCTCTGTCGCTGTGTGGGGGTGTGCCCTCGCACAAAAGGGGTGGTTCGATCATGATAGTTTGAAAATTCCAAAAACAAAACAAAAAAAGAAAAATCACTACATCTTATGGAGACAAACCTAGTTAAACAGAATCCAAAGTGCACTTACGGTACAGCCTGCAAATGTAAAGAGAAAAGCAATAAATGCTTTCAACTGCTATAAACTCAAAACACCCACATGACAGAACACCGATAAATCACAAAAAATATCATTCAAAAGGTCAAAGCAAAAAAGTGTACTAAAGTAATTTACAGCTAAAAAATACCTAACCAACCTGCCTGACTACAATTTATCTTCCTAGATCAAACCCATAATACGCAGAAATAGAGAACATAAGCCTGTCAAAGTTTTCAAAGAGATTTAATGCACGAAATAACCAAAAAGTCCTAGAGAACCGCTGCATCTTAATACAACTCCCATGAAGATCTATCTTTCCATGTCAATGCTGAGTTTATTTATTTTCTACTTCTTGGCTTGATGGCCTTGAATACAAGGGCAGCTGATTTGTGAGAATAAGCTACTCTTACATACAATATATACCCCTCCCACAACCCATTTACACATTGGCGTCATTTGGTTACTGTATTGTAAAAAAATGGATTATATTAGATAATTCAAGCTAATCCTATATAAACGGATACAAGATTAAATATCTAACAAAAATACTACCCACAGTAATCCAGTGTTTGCTAAGACACTGGACACTTAGGCACTGGATTAAGAGTGGGATACAAAAAAAAATCACTATAGTCTAATTATTCATATTTTTGCTTATCTGGTGGGCACAATAATAAATTTAAAATCTAATTCGCTTCAAATGGAGATAGTATTATAATCAACTCTATAGTATGGATGGGGCATATTATTTGTATACTTATTTGAAATAATCCAATATATAATAGGGAGTGTTTTTGAAAACTAAATGTAGTAAATTAGAGAATTTTAATCTGTTATAAGTCCCAGACCAAAAAAAAAAATCTGTTATGAGTCTATAATGTATGAAGCAAAACTGTTAAATAGAGGCCACAAAAAAATGCAAATTCATAGAAATTTTAAGCTCGAAATTGGAAAAAATCCAATTCAAAGAAAAACCAACCGAATAAGATCATCACAAGTATATATATATATATATATATATACCCCCCCCCCCCTACTCTCTCTCTCTCTCTTTCTCACACGCACACACAAAAACTACTAATTACAAGTGAAATCAATTCGATGAAGGAAAACGACAGATCGAAGCACGCATTACCTTGGGCGGAGACCAGTGGTTGGAGAAGGACGAGTTGGCAAGCCAGAACCAAATTGAGTATGAGAATTGAGAAAATACAGTCCTTCCAAGCTACCGAATCCATGGCCGATGCGAAAACCAAAAGCTTCATAATCTCTCTCTGAAACGGTCATATATCAATTAAAATTCAAAAACACAAACACACACCCACACACTCGTGTATACAATAGATTCTGGGTGATTTGAAGGACAATCAATGCAGAGAGATACGTCGGAGAAATCTATGTGTTTTTGAGTTTGCTTTTAAGGATTAAGAGTTCTAACATTAAACGGTTCATAGAAACAGGGAAAGTATTGAGTTGAATGTAATAAGGATTCGCAGGTCATTCCACGTCACAGAAGCCTATCGTAGAGCTCCACGTGTCATCTGGGACACAGGGTTTATTGTTGGCACTTCCAATGGAAAAATGCCACATGGAATATATTTTAAAGTCTTTATTTGAACTGTTGTTTCTTTAATTTTTTTTGTAAATCAAGAAAATAACAATACAAGATTTACGGTAAAATTTTTACTTACATCTAAAAAACCATATTTATAGGCACTAATTAATAATTTTAATCCTGACTTAACTAGGAAACGTAATTCTAATGATACATCAATTCTTATGCTTTATTTGGTAGGAAGAATGAAAAGTAAAAAAAATGAAAAGTATAAGGGATACACTTTGTATTCTCAAGAAAGGAAAGTAGGAATAATACATTTTTTTTTTTTGTATCTGGTAAGATGGATGGAAAATAGAAATGATTAAATTTTTTTTTTTTGTGCTAGCTAAGATTAGCAGTGACAATCGAGTCGTATCGTGTCAGGTTCATGTTGAGTTATTACGAGTTTGTGTCGAACATCAGTCAAAACTAACTCAACTCATTTAACTAATTGTATTGTATTGAGTTAACCTGTTTACCCCTTGCTAAGATGGAAAAAATATTTTTTAAAATTTAATATATATAAATACATATTTTATCATATATGAAATTAATGTATACATAATATATGTATATATCAAAAAATATATTGACAAATAATATATATCTCAATATAAATAATTAACTTTTCATCAACTTTCCTTCCAATTTGAAATGATTGATTTTGGTGAGTTAGAAAGAAAGTTAATTCATTCACTTTTCTATCATTCCTATTTTTCTTCCTTATCAAACATGATATTTTATTTATCATTTTAATTTTTCTTCTTTTCATCTTTCTATTTTTCAATTATATTAAACGGAGAATTAGTAAATATTAAAAGTCATTCTATATTTTGACCAACTCCCAACAAACACCTTGGCCCAAGTCTACACATGGGAGAAAGAGAGGGAGATAGAGAGAAAGGGAAAGGTATGATGGATAGGGAATGTGTTATATGTTTAGTTTAATTGTTTTTATTTTTTAATTTGAAGAGTGACGTCATGATCTCCCATTTTTCTTTTTCGGTAGGGGTGTTTATTCTATTCTACGGGTAGAAAATATAATTTTTCGTTCTTTTACCTGATACTTTGTGAAATAATTTTTTCTTGACCTACCCTACCCGATTAAGTTGGTATTCCTATCCAACTTCTAGCCAAATTAATCAGATAGGAAGTCGGGTAGGAAATCGGGTGAACACTTTTGTAATTATTAATTTTTAAATCATTTTAATAATTCAATTAAATAACATGCACCAATTTAGCAACACAATAAATTAATAACACTAAAATCTAAAATAATTACAATAAAATACAAGAAAGCGTAATTATCAATCCATCATAATTGTTGCACAAATATAATAACAATTGTTTTAGATTTAAATCATATGGTTAGTGAATTAGGATTTTTAGTTTATATATATATATATATATATATATATATATAGTCATAACACGTGCCAGAAAGCACGATAAAATATAAAATTCGAGTGTCCAAAAAATCGATCCCACTATATTAAATTTTTTCAAAATATATTAACTACAAATTAATTAAATATTAAATGATTAAACAGATCATATAAATGAGTGGTGTAATATTTTTAATGATGAAATATATAAATGATTAAATATGTGATTGAAATGAGTGATGTGATTTGACGTTTGAGTTTGACAAAAGGATGATGGGTGAGGTAAGTGATTAATGATAGTTTTGAGGGAAAAAAATGACTGTGATAAAATTCAAACACATTTCTGTTTTATTATATAGATATATTAGTAATTGTCTGTGCCTGAAGGTACGGTGTTACTCGCAAATTTATAATTCAAATATCTGAAAAATTATGCTACAAAAATTATGTTATAACCACTGAAACATAATAATTCAAATATCTGAAAAAATATATTAGTTGACAAGATTTAATGTTATGTTTTTGATTCAAAATCTACGATTTTTACATTCATAATCAACTTTATCTAAATAATATCAAAATTCATAACTAATAAAATGAAAATTAAAACAATACTCCCACAAATAAATTAAGTCTGCAGATATTATCAAATGACCAAATTTAACTATCAGAAATTTAACCGACTTTCAAAAGATACGACCTGAAAAAAAAAATTACAGTTAGGTGTTTATTTATTCTCTAAAAACATACATTTTTTCTTTTATCCACATTCAAATAATAAAACATAGAGAAACAATGTTTACCTAAAAAATATTGTTTCATCTATGGAGGTCTTGTTCATAGTAGGTTCAGTTGAGCCTCCACGTCTTCTAACGCTCGTGAACAGAGTATGTCATCTTCGATATCTGCCAATGTCTTCTCCAATTTTATCATATCTATGAAGTCATTCTCAAACTTCTTATTGATTTTGTCAATTGGCCACGTAGATGGAAGCGTGTTAACAACATCATATAACATAATTGGATTATTCAACATAAAACCTTCTTGTTGCAGTTTATAAAATAATTGTTCTTTTCTTTTTTATATGATCTAGAACATTCAATCTCTGGACCCATTTTTTCTTGCTCAAATTGTATCCATAATGGATGGATATCGCGTTCCGCTTTCGCCAATAATTGTACAAACCGTACTACATTGATTGGTTTGTCGTCTAAAAATATTTTTTCCGTTGCAGAATTTCAAGTTGTGGGAAGGATCTCTATTATTTTATGCATAATATAATTATCACTTATATTTTTCCTGGCCATTTGTAACATACGACCTAATTCAACCTTTTTCATCCCAAACTTCGAGATTGGGGTTCCATCTTCAAATGATTCATTTTCAAATTTTTCTTGTATGCTTAATAGAGCTACACGCGTACTACGCCGTACAAATATTGGAGGTCGTTCCATTATATCTGTACATAATATAAAAGATACAAATTAAAATTGTAATAATCACATTAGCAATGAAGTAATAAACATTACAACAAACAAAATAATATTTTGTCACCCATGTGATTTAATAAAAATAATAACACACCAACATAAAAAATTGGAATAATGATTAGGAATGCGAAATTACAATAAAATCAAGGCACCAACAAAATATATCAAACCATATATGAAATTCATAGAATAATTATTCAAATCACCATCATATCATAATACTGTCACTGCAGACATAATAGTAGTAATTACAATCATGCAAGTAATTAAGTATCAAGTTTATATTAAAAATTCTAGAATCAAACATATGATTTATCTTCACGGAGATATAGTTAATAGATTAGCCTTCCAGTTGGTCTTTAAACTTTCTCTTCATCACTTTCCTGAATATTCTTATGTCAATATATATGCGAAACTGCAAGTTTGGAGAACGCACAACAACCTAGTTTTACAGAAAGAAAGAAAACCAAACTTTAGTGATATATATTAGTTATAAAAGAATAAATCTCGTTGCAACAGTATAAGAATCAGATTACCTTATTATGATATCCCCATCGGTGAAGTTGTGTTGTATTTATTCTTTTCATCACTTTAACCAATTCACACCAATCCTACAAATATGAATTATAATGTAAAGTTAACATGATTATTTTAATTCAATATGTATTCAATGGGAGCAATTTGTAAATAAATTGTACCATTTTTTTGCTATTGAATAGGAAGTTCTATAATAGAACTTCAGGGTAAATGATGTTTGATGTGCAATTCGACTCATTTTAAGGAAGAAGAACACATATACGATCAGAAAATGTGCATCTGGATAATGCCACATATAGATGTCCATGGCTAAACACCGGTGTGTGCAGATCAACCCCAACGAATTTTACAGACTGTCCTTGAGATTTATTGATTGTCATAGCATATGTTAATCGGATAGAAAATTGACGTCTCGTCATCTGAAAAGGCAATTCTGAAGATGTTGGTGACAAAGATATTTTTGGAATGAAGACCAAATTGCCAGATTTATCACCATTTAAAATTTGAGCTTCAATCACACGCGTGGCACATCTGACAACCATCAATCGCGTGCCATTACAAAGCCCTTCCTTCGGCACTATATTTCTCAGCAACATTATTGGGCTACCCACCTTCAAATCTAATTTAAACGGCGGTAACCCAACAGGGTTTAGAGAGTTTAAATACTCATTAGGATATCGATTAGTGATCGATCGATCAAGTTCATCACCCTCTGCCATTTTGTCAGTTGCTAAATACGTAATTATCTGTCCCGGTGAAATATTTATTGTTGCGGCATTTATAGCATTCACATCGTCATTCCTTGCAGAAAGAATTGTGCGCTCGATTAGGAAGTCCGGGGTAACTGAACCAACCATATCCAAATGTGGATAAATTCTAAATATTAATTCTCGAAGAGTATGACACTTTTGTATTGTTGATGGAAGTTGTACAGTTTCTTGTGGGTTTGTTCCTACCTAAAAATTAGAAGTGAAATTAGAGAAGATAAACTGACAATAATTGCAAAAAATAATATTTTATATACTGAATGATCAATGGAATATTACCTCCATCAAGAATTCTGTAAATTCAACATTTTTCAAAATTTGTGTTAGTTAAGCGCATGTTTAACCCCAAAGTCAAAACTTGTACATCCTTCCACAATACAGATCGCCTCAATGACGCACCTATAATTTGTTCGCGGACTCCTTTCGGTATAATTGTCAAGATTTGTCGAAAGTCTCCACCTAGAACAACAGTAATACCCCCGAATGGCTTTTGGTTATCACAAACATCTTGCAGTGTACGATTTACTGCCTCAACACAATACCTATGTTGCATAGGTACTTCATCCCATATTATTAGTTTAGTCGATCTAAATAATTATGCATGCATCGATTGTTTGGTAAACCCACAAATTGAATTTTCAAGCACATCCAAGGGAATGCAAAATGTTGAATGTGCTGTGCGGCCCCCCATTAATAATAAAGATGCAATACCGAAAGAAGCCACAGTAACGACGATATATCCAGAGCTGCACAATTTTTTAGCAACTGTATTATACACAAACGTTTTTCCCGTGCCGGCGCCCCCACTCAAGAAAAAAGTAGTTCCTTTATTTTCAATTACTGATGAAGTAATTGCAGTATAAGCAGCATGTTGTGCATCATTGAGGCGATCGACATCATTTTGTGCATCCAACTGTTCGGCTTCATGATGGAGTTGTTGATGTTCAAACAATAGTCTGTTACCAACTATTGGATTCCAATTCCCAATTGGTTGTGGCATGGGTAGAAAGTCAACTAAACTTTTGCCCGACTCATGGAGCAACTGGTCTAATAAATATATACCATAATCTTCAATTTGATCCTGAGAAGGATTAGAAATGCCAAACATTGTACGAATCTTGTGCTCTAGGTTATCACATATATGCATTGAAAATTGATTCCATAAATTAAGTGGATCCAACGGAGAGCATTCCGTGAAAATAATACTAAATAGTCTCCTCAACTGATGTCCGATTTTCATAGATGAAGCTTCTTGCATACATTGTACCCATTCTCCATCATCTTCCAGAAGTTCCCTTGCAATGCATGCTGATTTGAAAGTGTTGTACATAACATCATTTACCGTTCGTAAGTTATCAAGTGATGTTGGTCCTTTTACAACAGTTAGTAACAAACGCAGATAAAATCGCTCACCTGAATTGGGGCTAGCAAAGTACATTCTACCAATTACGTACCCCTTTTGTCTAGGTGTCCATTTATGTGTTTTCTTATTCCAAACAAATTTTTGTGAAAACTCCTGGTAGGTCAATGCCCGTGCAAAATTCATTTGAAGTACAACATGTAAAAAAACCAGTCAAGGTTGTGTCTTGTTATGCACCTCTAGAAATGATTTCACCTATTGGTTCGACCGTATTAAAAATAACACGATGCATCCTAGGTAAATGCAGTTCTAAACGTACAACAGTTGGAATCTTTTCATGCAAAGGATTACTAAATAATCGCCAAGCAGCTTCGGGCGGTGCAATATACCTTGCATCAAGATATTGTTGGATCTCATTTCTTTCCTCCCAGCACCATCGTGGTACGATCATGACCCTTGTAAATGTATTTGTGAATGTACTTCACAAATCTTATTCCCACACAAACTTCCACATTGATATGGCAGTTGAACATTTTGAAAGATACGGATTGTGTGGCACAACATCCCTATTATCAACTTGTTGCCCCCCTCACTGTATACACGCGACCATTATTACGACGACGATAGATAGGATATCCATATTCATCCATACTTGTTGATTCTACAAATGTTCGAGGAAACCTCTTAGTGCACACGCCATTTTCCATACATGACGCTCACGGATTGCGAGCACCACATGGTTCATGTACCATACAACTTTTGATTGTATCAAAAAGAATAGGATTATCGTCAGGATCAGGAAATTCAGCACATACCACATTGTCTACTTGAGCACATGATTGAATTTTATCAGGGCCATGAAGAAACAGAAGTGCATGCATATATGGTAGGCCCCGTTTTTGGAATTCGATTGTAAAAACATGTGCTACCTTTTTTTCCAAACAATTGTGTTGTTTCTATCTCCTTCATCAAAATTTTCTCTTTAAATCAAAAACTCTCGCAACTAAATCAGGACGGTCATAAACTGATTAATGTTGTAACAAAGTTGAAGAAATCTCAGGCCAGTTAGGATTTGCAGTCATGGTGAGAAATATATCAGGGTGTTGATTGTACCTTGTAATAGCCATTGAATCTTGAAATATTTCAAACATATGTCTTGCGCTACCAGTGAAGGAAGATGGCAAAATCATTCGCTGACCAATTTGTTCAGGACCCAACTGACCCAACTCATCATCACAAACATCAGTAAGGCCTTTGTATAGTTCTACACGAAGTTTTGATTGATTAAGCTTATAGTATGCTAACCGATTTTGTTCTGTAGCAGCCCAAGCATCCACTAAATACTCCTGGAATAGTTTCCCCCCCCCCTTCAAAATTGTTGAATATTCAGTTGGATGTTAAAACAAACGATAACTATGATATTGCAACTAAGTAAGTAGATTAGTTGAGGGTCTACCAAGTGAACTGTCCCACTGTCTCAACTTAGGTTCCCATCCAAGTTCACCGCGGGGGAACAATAGCACATAATGCAAGGGTAAATATGCGGGGTGACACTCATTAATCTGCATCAACTCATTATTTTCTTTCAAATGTAAAACAATATATCTCATTCCACTTGATTCAGTGCCATCTCCGGGTAATATTACTGCAAGCTCGTCCGTGGTAGGGAGATTATATCTTCGTCGATCTAATGCTGGGTGATAATGAAGATAAGCTGGTAAATTTTGACCTACCAAATCTAATTGACTTAAAATCTCATAGGCTTGCTGGAATTTATCTGGAAATGGATTTTATGCAACAAACAGTCTTGAATGATTTTTAAAACGTCCCTTTGCAACTGAGGATTTCTACGACTACAAACATCTAAGGATGCAATAGGATCATAAATGTATAGTTGACTATATACTGGCTCCTGATTTGGTTGTGGTATGAGTGATCCTATTCTATGGCGTAATTCTCCATGTATAGTGAATGATGTAGGACCATTTCCTGTCACTAATCTTGGATCTAGTGTAGCACCAAGACTTGTAAACGCATTAATTGCATTATACTCTGGTGTATGTTGTTGAAATGATTTGAATTTGTCATTATTGCCATCATACAATGCTTTAAGTTCTGCCGAGGGTGTAATAAGTGGAGGTAGTTGAATCTTTCCTTGCAAGCAACATGTTCCAAATAGAGGACGTCCTGAATGGGAATTTGATAATTGTTCAGCCATCCAATGTAATGCTTGACAATGAGTACATGGTACATTCATACTCCAGAGTGAATGACGACCTTCTAATAAATGTGTTCGAGGAGTGATTCCAACACTACATACATGATATTTAAAAAGATAAGTTAAAATTTTTAAAAAATGTAATGGTGATTTCCAAATATTCTAGTTTATAACAAACACTTGTAAGGTTGGTCAACTTTTGTTGTGGTGTCTTCGTTCAAATTGGGCATTGCTTGTAACATGGAAATTACGTGAGATGACCCAATGTCATTTGTTGCCACAGTTTGTTCTACAACAAGTTCAGAGATTTCTATAGGACATCTAGGGTGTGGTTCCAAATGCGTCGTGACACCTTCCTCAACATTTTGTGGAGGCATTCCTCGAAGCATTGTGTTCACAGATGATGACTCTAGAAATTCTATTGGAACAATTTGTTCTATTACATGCACAGTCGGTTCTTTTAATTGACATCTCTCTCGTTCTCGACGTGCACGTTGTGCCAATTGATGTGTTGATAAAACATTGTAGTTGATTTCCTAAAGAATAAATTTGAAATTATATAGCGGATAAGGATATAAGAACTGTAGTACAAAAGTCTGCAGTTGAACAATAATGGAATACATCATAAATATTTAAAAAAAAAAACATATTCAAGCAAACATACCACTTGTGGATCTATATTCTCTTTTCCTTTTCCTTTTGTAGAGCTAGATGTTGCCACTGCATTTGACTTTCATTTTTCCTTTTAAAAAATAAAATGTATAAATTAAGAATTATTACAGTAGAAAAGAGTTCAGCTAAGCGAAGGCAGTTAAGATCACGTTCATCACGGATTACAACGCCTACGTTTTTTTGACGAAGTAACTGGACCTAGAAATCAAAGAAGGATAATGCTAAATCGAGTGATAAGAAGTAAGAATTTAACACCTAAAAGAATTAAGAAAATAAATGATAAGAAGAATAGCTTACTGTGCGTGCTAGGTCAGTATCCATCTGTAAAAATGGTTGAAAAAACTATAATGAGTATGAGATTACTTATAGGAGAGGATTAGAAAGAAAGTTATACATATATAACTTACATGACCAAAAATAGTGATGTTGTAGGGTGATTCCGAATGTGTTGAGGTTCCTTCACCAAAATTGGACCCATTGAGATTATTTGCAGGCATCCCTCGGAGCATTGTTGTCATAGACGCTGACACTGGGATATTTGTTGGCACTGTTTGTTTTTCTATAAGCGGAGGAAGTTTCCCAGTCATAGGCGTCGATTGATTGCGAGGTCTCTTCACTGATGATTGTTGCATTTGAGCTTGATGGCGACGACTCGGTGTTAAGGAAGGAAAAAATCTAGGTTGACTAGATGGACAATCTGATCTTTTCCGTTCCCGACGTGCATGTTGCGCCAATTGATATTTGGTTAAAAAATTATTATTGATTGCCTAAAAATTAAATAAGAAACATATATTATTGTGAATAATAAGTAACTTTTTTAAAAATTAATTAAGTCTTGAATGGGCAAATGACCAATCATATCACTTGGTCATCTGTATTTTCTTTTCCGTCAATAGAACAATTTGTTTTTTCTTTTCCTTTATAGCTAGCATTCACCATCGTGTTTGACTTTTTTTTTATCTAAGCAAACAATTTGAATTAGTAATAAACATATATTTAACATTATGTGTGAATATTACAAACACATGAATGTTGGAGCTTTGTAAAAGGAAAAAAAATAATGCAATCCAAAATGGAAAAAAATAATGCAAATCCAAGTTTTTGTGTAAAGAGACAAGCATTATTTATGAATTGGTTCAACGAATTGTTGGAGCACAACCATTTATGATTTGTTGTTTCATGTTATTCACTAAATATTGAATTTATATGATTCATATTCATAATAATATTTTTAGTTTTATATCATTCTTCATGTTGTTCACTAAATATGAATTTAAACTTGTATATTTTAAATGTTAAGCATATTTTATTTAATATATCTTGATATCTGAGTTGCCTAATAACTTGAATTTAATCATGTATATTTTACATGATAAGCATATTTTATTTATTATATAGATTTTTTTGCAAAATATGCTTTTTTTATTGATTATGAAAAAAATAAAATTGACTATTAAATTTGTATGATTCGAGTTTGTAGTAGTGCTTTTAATTTTATATCATTCTTCTCGATTATTTATATTCTTAGTATATTTTCTTAAATTAAACGTTATTTAGTATTGAATTATTTAGTAAAGATTGTTGTTTCATGTTGTTCACTAAATATTAAATTTTTATGATTCGTGTTTATAATATTACTTATAATTTTGTATCATTTCTCTTGCATGTAATTTTGTATGATTTTTCTCGGGTATGTAGATTTGGATTATTTAATAAATATTGTTGTTTTGTGTTATTCACTAAATATCAAATTTTTATGATGTTTAGTTTATCGTGTCTTCAAACATTGGTCATATTGTTAATATTAAGACTTGACAATGTTAATTGAGTTCTCTTCAATATTATATTTTGTTCACTAGCAAGGTGAATTTTGAATTTTATTTTGAAATTTAATTATCTATGAAATTGAATTTATATGATTCGTGTTTGTAGTATTGCTTGCATGAAAATAAATCAAATAACAAATAATCCTTATAGTATAGGATTCATTGGGCATAAATTAATAAAATATATTGGAAAACAATATAACCAATGTCAAAATAAAATCTTGAGCATACATTAATGAACAATTAACAAATGAAAAAAAATTAAGCAAATAATGCCAAATTCAAAACAAAACTCACCTTACACCTTGAACAAAATAAAATATTGAAAAAAAATTTATGAACAATGCTAATTCTTAATATTAAACCATATCACCAATGTCAAAAAATTAAATCTTATATTAAAATTCAAAACAAAACGCACCTTGCACTTGAACAGAATAAACAACTTAGCATCACCAAATTACCCCAATGCAATGAATTTTTAGCGGCAAGAATCCAATTCGTCGAACTCTTGAACCCAAATTACAAAAAAAATTTCACCAAAAACCAATGTTGTTATAAACAAAAGGAAACATTAGAATTTAATGTAGATATTGGAATAAATCAGATAATTTTGGTGAGAACAGGGAAACATGCTTGCAATAAAAATAAAACACGATCAGCTAGAAAAGAAAATTAAAAATTTAAGCAAATAATTTCTTGCAAACTAAAAACAGAACACGGTTAGGGAAACATGCTTGCAACCCAAATGAATCTTAATGTCTATGGCCACAATTGACTACAACACCCAAAAAAAATTTAGTATCGTGTCACTTATTATTGTTTAGAATATAATATATTATTTTTTGGTGTAATTTACTAACTTTTAAGGTGCAATTATTTTTTGGGTTTACTTAACATTTTTTTAGTTAAATTTATTACTTTTTGAATAAAATTTAGGATAAATTTCATCCCCACCCCCTTATAGATAAGCCTAACTTTCATCAACACCCCCACTGATTTTAAAATTTCTCTTCACTATCTTATAGTTTTTATGTTTATTTTAATTAAACAATTAAACCCCTTGTTGTGAGGAACTGTCACGGACAACTAAAACAGTGCTAATGCCATCTTATTTTCTTTCAAAAATATCAGTTTTACCCATTTCTTCTTTGCACCATTTCACCCTCACATCTCCCTCTATTTACACGCATTGTTGCACCACCATAATACTGTAGACTCCATGTCCCCCTCCCTACTGAATCGTCAACAAATATCCTCTAACACCATCACTATGCACTACTACAATTCATCAAATAAAAAACAATGGATTTTTACCCAATATTTTGTTGATTACCACTACGCACAACCACTGAAAATTCACTGCATTGGGGTAAAGGCACGAAGGCAAACAAACAAGCAAGCACCAAATGTTTTGTCCAGAAAAATAAAAAATCCAAATAGGAAAACAGTCATCATCATAAAAACAAAATTGTGTCTGTGTTTGAGAGAAGAATCCAATCACAAATGTTGAATTATAAAATGAATTAATTATTGTTAAGAAGTAGATGACACCCAAGATTTGGTGCTGGACCATATAAAAAGGAAGCCATTGGTATTTAAAGAAAGCTACTGGAATTCAAGGAAGCCATTGGAATTTAACAAATGCTTGACAACTCATCTATATGCTAGGCTATATATAGAAAAATAGAAAAAAAAATAAGATACAAACAGGTAACTCATCGAACAGTTGGTGTGCAGGGGAACAAAACAGGATGAAGCAAAAAAAAATCAAAACAGAAAAAAATCAGAACATGACATACCTGAGAGAAGGAAGTAGCAACAACTGAGGGGAGAGACCCAAGCAGGCAGGGAGGGAGAGCCTGCCAAGCAGAATAGGCAGGGAGATAGAGAGCCATGGCTGAAAGTTTTTTATTATGATTTTGGCAAGCCATTAGGACATAAATTGGGTGGGATTTTTTAGAGATATGCATCAAGTTTGGAAAGAGTGAATTACGTGGGAGTTATTTTGGGCAATGAATTTTTTTGGGGAGTTAGGTGCGTAATTTTGGGAGTTCAAAATATGTGTGTTTTGTGATGCAGAGTGGGTCTGTGAGTGAAAGGGGTAGAAAGAGCAAGAGTGTATGTTTTTTTTTTGTGTGTGTGCGTGTAATGGGTGAGAGAGGGCAATGGTTTTATAGAGGATGGAGGGAGAGATAGGAGATTTAGGGAATCACAGGCCTTCTCATATGGAAAGGAGATTGCAGAGATCACAATGAGGGACAATAGAGAGTGGCGTAATATTAGGGACAGAATTGGGATGAACAATTAATTATTAGAAGTTAATTTTGAAAATTAAAAATTTTGAGCGTCAATTAGGCTTCGAGAGTTATTCTGGTACGTCGGATCGAAACAATCTGAGATGTCAATAGTTCGAGACAGTTTAAGATAGCGCAGTCCGTTGGATGATGTCATTTTTGGTCTCGAAACGATCTAAGCCACTCTTTGTCTCCAAAATTCAAATTCGTTCTACTTGATTATATAAATGGTTTTTACCCAATATTTTGTTGATTACCACTGCGCACAGCCACTGAAAATTCACTGCATTAGGGTAAAGACACGAAGGCAAACAAACAGGCAGATACCAAATGTTTTGTCCAGAAAAATAAAAAATCTAAATAGAAAAACAATCATCATCATAAAAAAAAAAAAATTTGTCCGTGTTTGAGAGAAGAATCCAATCACAAATGTTGAATTATAAAATTAATTAATTATTGTTAAGAAGTAGATGACACCCAAGATTTGGTGCTGGACTATATGAAAAAGAAGTCACTGGAATTTAAAGAAAGCTACTGGAATTCAAGGAAGCCACTGGAATTTAACAAATGCTTGGCAACTCATCTATATGCTGGGCTATATATAAAAAAAAAGAAAAAAAAAATAAGATACAAACAGGCAACTCATTGAACAATTGGTGTGCAGGGGAACAAAACAGGAGGAAGCAAAAAAAAATCAGAACATGACATACCTGAGAGAAAGAAGTAGCAACGACTGAGGGGAGAGACCCAAACAGGCAGGGAGGGAGAGCCTGCCAAGTAGAATAGGCAGGGAGATAGAGAACAGCGGCTGAAAGTTTTTGATTATGATTTTGGCAAGCCATTGGGGCATAAATTAGGTGGGATTTTTCAGAGATATGCATCAAGTTTGGAAAGAGTGAATTGTGTGGGAGTTATTTTGGGCAATGAATTTTTTTGGGGAGTCAAGTGCGTAATTTTGGGAGTTCAAAATATGTGTGCTTTGTGATGCAGAGTGGGTCTGTGAGTGAAAGGGGTAGAAAGAGCAAGACTGTATGTTTTTTTTTTTGTGTGTGCGCGTGTAATGGACGAGAGGGGTCAATGGTTTTATAGAGGATGGAGGGAGAGATAAGAGATTTGGGGAATCACAAGCATTCTCATATAAAAGGAGATTGTAGAGATCACAATGAGGGACAATAGAGAGTGACATAATATTAGGGACATAATTGAGATGAGCAAATTAATTATTAGAAGTTAATTTTGAAAATTAAAAATTTTGAGCGTCAATAAGGCTTCGAGAGTTATTCTGGTACGTCGGATCGAAATAATCTCAGACGTCAATAGTTCGAGACAGTTTAAGATAGTGCAGTCCGTTGGATGATGTCTTTTTTGATCTCGAAACGATCTAAGTCGCTTTTTGTCTCCAAAATTCAAATTCGTTCTACTTTATTAAATAGATATTAGCTATGAATGGATGTTATTATTTTATTTTATATATATATTATAATTATGAATGGATGTTATTATTTTATTTATTTATATATATATATATATATATATATATATATATATGAGAATAGGGTAGGATAGGAATATGAAAATTAATGACTACTTTGTATTCCTACCTAATTTTTTCCATTAGCCATTCAATAGAATTGAATAAAATAAAAAATTATAGCTAATTAAAAATTTGAACACCCCCGAAACGGGGGGGGGGTTGGGTTTTTTTGAATACGAACATCAAAATATGTTCAAATAAAGTAAGGGTGGTTTGAAGGTCAATTGTTTGAATCATTACTTTATTGGGCGGCAGTACCAAGGCCTATCTAGGTGGCCCACTATAAAAACAACCAATTGGAGGAGGGCCAAAAGAAGCCCAAACTCTTCAGACAAATTCATTTGGGTCTCTAGCCCAACCCACACTATGATATCCAAAAAGATATTTGGGTTCTTTGAAAGTTGGTACACTTTATTAGACTTATTTGACAAAAAGTATATAAAACAAAATATGATCTAAAAAGACATAAATGTCCATTTTTGGGTCATTTAATTCAAAATCTCTTATCTTTAATACACCTTGATTCATGTGTGTTTGTTAATACATATAAATACGTATTTAATACACCTTGATTCATGTATATTTGTTAATACATGTACATACATACATACATATATATATATATATATATATATATATATATATATATATATATATATATATATATTGTTGTTAAATCTCTTATTTAAATTTTAAATTATTTTTAATACAAATTATTTCATGCGTATTTTTTTTTTTGAAAAGTGATTTTGTTCAAATTATATTTAATGCACATTGATTCAAACATTTTTTTTTGAAAATAATTTTATTTTTAAATTAATTTAATAGCTGAATATGTATATAGTATAATAATAACAGTGTAACAAATACACTGTAACAAAGACAGTGCAACAAATACACTGTAACAAAAATAGTGTTAAGTAGTCTTGTGTATATGATAACAAATTCAAAATGGAGATGGACTATTTTGAATGAAATTATATGAAACTATATATTTGACAAAATGTAATAGTACAATATTTTGTGTAAATATCTTGTTACACTATTATTGTTATATTGTTACATTTTTAGTATTACACTCTTATACTTTTTAATGTTACACTGTTATACTTTTATTGTTATACTATTACACTATTCAGATATTAAATTAATTTGAAAATAAAACTATTTTCTAAAAAAAAAAATACATGAATCAAGGTGCATTATAATTATATATATATATATATATGTTTGAATTTTAAAATTTGTATTCATGTATATATGTATTAAAGTTCTCTCATAAAACTATGAGATGTTTAATACACCATTTTTCAAAGAAAAGTGGTGCATTAAATATACATGGATTAATGGAAGACAAAAATGTCACAATAAAAATAGATAAATTCAAATTATATACTCAGATACAAATAAATATTAAATTAAGTACTTAATAACCCTACATTTTTTAGTGTATATTTTTTGCCAAATATATCTAATTTGGTGTACCCATTTACAATTTACCCAAGATATTTTAGAAGTCAGTACAAAAATGGGATTTTTGGAAGTTGGTACACCTAATTAGACTTATTTGGTAAAAATTACATATTAAAAAATATTTTGAAAAAAGGTACACTAGTTAAATATAACGACATAAATGCCCATTTTAAGGAAAGTGGTGCATTAAATATATCCTAATTTTATGGGAGAACTTTAATATTTAATGCACATTGATTTATGTGTATTTGTTAATATATATATATATATACACACAAAAATATATATATATATATATACATATAAACAAGTATATACAAATATATATATATATGTATATATATATATATATATATATTTATATGTATATAAATATAATATACATATATATATTTATATTTATACTTGTGTGTACATATATATATATATATATATATACATATATACAAGTATTTATATTCGTGTAAAGTGTAATATTGAAAGTGGAAAGTGTATCATTAAAAGTATAAAGTATAAAATACTATCTTATATCTCACCTTATTTAGTGGAAAGTGTAAAATGTTACATGTTAACATTGAAAGTGTAACACTTTCACACTTTCTCAATTAATTAGCATTTTTAGTGTAAGATGAAACATGTATATTCTGTTTGTGTAACACTTTAGGTAATATCTTCCCTTATCTTGTGTAAATAGCTTGTTATATTGCTATTGTTACACTGTTATTGTTACTTTCAATATTACCCTATAACACTTTATACTTTTCATTAAGAAATGTGAGACATAAGATAATACTTTACACTTTACACTTTCAAAAATATTACACCTTACACGTATAAATATATATATATATATATATATATTAATAAATACACATAAATTAAGATGTATTAAATACTAAAGTTCTCCCATAAAACTATGAGATATTTAATGCACCACTTTTCAAAGAACATACACATGGATCAATGGAGGACAAAAATGCCACAAAAAAATTAGGTAAATTCAAAGAGTAATGCTAGATGGACTTAAGAAGTAGACTTAAAAACTAGACTTGATAATCTCAACCATTAATTTCAGTGTGGGTCATAGCATTTATTGGAACCCATTACCTATTCAATGATTGAGATTATCAAATCTAATTTTTAAGTCTATTTTTTAAGTCCATATAGCATTACTCAAATTCAAATTATGTACTTAGATACAAATAAGTATCAAAATTAAGGACTTAATAACCCTACATTTTTTAGTATGTATTTTTTGTCAAATAAGTCTAATTTGGTATACCCCTTTACAATTTACCCTACAAAAATTTAGACTCATTTAAATTAAATTAATTAAGGAAACTTATTTGGCCCTAAGTGCATTTTTTTAAAAAAAAAACTAAAAATTCATTTGTTAATCCATTACTCTCTCACTCTTTCTTCTCTATTTTCTTTCTCTCTTTCTTTTCATATTGATAATTTATTTTTTTTAAATATGTAAAAATTTGATTTAATTTTTTCATCTCTCTTCCCCTATTTTTTTTCTCTCTCTCACTCTCTCTCCCCATATTTCCTTATTTTCTCTCTCCTCATGTCAACGTTAATAACAACACAATTACATTAATTAATTATACAAATTAATTATAATTACCTTATAATACACCAAATAATTACATTAAATAATTATACAAAATTACAGCACCAACTCAATTTGTCATTCAGTTATTTACATAAATCAAAGAGTTACATCATTTAGTATCACAGCATAATTATATCAATTATATACACAAAATTAGGTTTATCATTACACAAAAGACTTTACCATTATACTAAATTTGGTAATATAATTTTTGTAACGATGTCGTGATATTAAATGGTGCAACTAGTTAGTTATGTAAACAACTGAATGAGAATATCATTTTGTGTAATTATTTGGTGTAACTATTTAGTTTATTAGAATTTATGAGTAATTGTTTTATATATTATAAGACAATTGTAACTGATTGGTGTAACAAATTAGTGAAATTTTGCTGTTATAATGTTAATATAAATAGAAAGAGATAAATGGTTAGAGAAAATAAGGGGAAGACGGAGAGGGAGAAAATAAGAGAGAGATGAAAAAATAAATTACATCTTTACATATTTGAAAAAAAAATAAATTATCAATGATAGAGAGAGAGGGAGAGAAAATAGGGGAAATATATGAAAGTAATGAAGAGAGAGAGATAGAGAGAAAATAGGGGAGAGATAATCATAGAGTCTAATAAAATCTTTACATATTTGATTAGATATATAACTGTTAATCAAGAATACATAATTTAAGAAAAGGTATTTAAATAAAAAATATTTGATTTCATTTGAATTTTGTACCTAAACACAAATATATTTTATTAAAATTGAACTTAATAGAGTAAATAACCTATCCATACATTTTTTTTCAAATAAATCTAAAAAATTATACTCACAACCAAAAAATCTTATCCAAAATAGCATTTTTAGCCCAACCTAGCCCACTAACCCATTTCTTCAACAAATATATCATCCTTTAGATGAGAGAATCCCATTAACTTTTTCAGTGAAACCCACTCATCTCACGCTCATTCAAGAGATAATATATATTTAAGTTTTAATTTTGAATTTCATTTGGATTATGTACCATTTTCCTTTAAAAAAAACATTTCCAAATCAAACACTACCTTAAAATCTAACAGCAAGATCATGACCATTAGACCAATCGCTAACCTCAACCTTTAATTTCTTTATGTGTTTAAATGGCCCCCTGCTAAGTACCATTCAAATAATTAACCAAAACCATGAAAATCCAAATCAAAAGTTCCACAGCCCTTATTCATTCATAATAGAAGTTCACAATTAAACCATTTAATAATTAACTGAAAATTTAAGGGGCCAAAATGACACGATTAGAAGTTAAGATACCAAAATGAGACTATTGCATACTTCAGGGACTACAATGCAACTTCTCCTATAACTGAGGAGATAAAAAACAAAAAAAAAATCATTAAAATGTGAACTTCAACAAAATAATAAATTAATACAGAAGCCATCGGAATCCAATCTGTACTTAAAAGACAAGAGTACATTCTCTCCAGGTCACAAAGACATACAGAGGTTGAAAGAGCAAATGAAACAAAGATTCAAGCACATGGCAGGACCCCTCTATAAATGCAACAAACAAAACAGACAAAGCCAATCTCACAGCAACAGATCCAACAGCCCTTTTTTTACCATTTTACTTCTTCAATACACTGCAATTCAAACAAGGAATCAGGATGAAAACTCAAACAAGTATAAGAGTTGACTATATTATGGCAAGAGTCAGTAGCTCATCTTCTTTGTTTGACCAGTTTGGTTCGATCTATTAACCTGTTGGCGAATAAAATTGTGTTCCAAAACAAATTAAGTAGGGGACATAAAAAGAGAGGTATTGAACTTACTTGTACAAATAGGCGGCAATTCCCAATATTATACACAACAAGATAATATCGATACAGAAATTTCGACTAGACCTCAGCTGGAACCAAACAAGAACTTCATTAATTCCAGTTAAAAAAAAAAAGAAATATGCCAGAGTAAAGCTAAATAAAAATGAAATTTGCTGTATCAAACTAGTTGCAGCTCAATCACCTGGTTAACAGTGTCCTTAAGTCTAACATTGGTATTCTTTAGGTCAGATGTTGCCTTGTCCACCTGTAAGATGTGAAGCAAAATGCTGTGAGTCAATTTTATATTTATTGATCCAATAGTTACAAGGACATGTTAAACTATCAAACCTTAGTGTCAATCTCATCCATCAAAGGAACTTGCCTATCCAATTCCTGCACGCATTGCATAACAACTTGAATTAACGACCATTTATATTGCCAAGCAACAGAGACTAAATCACAATGCAGCAATTCAGCAAACCTCATTCATATCATGGGCCATGTTCTTCAATGTGTCCAAACCTTCTCCTATTATATCCAAACCTTGGTCCTGGATAAACGTCATAGTTAATCATAAATGGAGTGCAGAAACCACAAAGCAAATGCTGCAGCATAAATGATTAACATGCTTTCTCCAAACCAGAAGCCCACCAAGTTAAACAATATCATAATAACAGACACATGCCTGTTTCATTTTCCGCATTTCATACTCTTGCCTGAATTGATTAGACTCGCCAGTTTGCTGGAAATATTCACTGTCAAACCGCCCATCTAAGGAGACATAAATCAACTACCAATTAGGAGAAGCCTACCAGAAACAAAAGATTATAAAAATAGAAATAACAAGCATACACACAGAGAGAGACAGAGATATATATAAGCAAAACAAAGTTAACCAATCACCTGAATCAAACTTGATTTCCGCACGAGAAGCTGAAGATGTCCAGCCTCCACTTTGTTTGGGTGCGCCTGCAGTCCCATCTGGTATGGCTTCGATCCTATCTGGCAGCGCAAGAACCAAATCATTACGGGCAGCAAATTCTTCTGTTGAAAGCCCTTTGACCTGTAAATACAATGCACAATCAATGCAAAAGCAAGCCCAAAATATTTGTCTAATTTCATGCAGCTAGTCAAAAATTACAGGAAGAAAACAACAGAAACAGAAGACATGGCAAAAAATGGCCTTAAAAGATACAGAGGCCAGTGACTGAGAATCAATGAAAAAGAAATACAGCAGAAGCAAGTCACAAATCAAAGAGAAGCGAGTACAAACACTGCTGTTATGGATAAGCAAAGTTATTTACAAAGTATCCTTAGTCCCTCAACTCCACACAACTCCATATTCCTCTGCAACATCACAGGAACGACCAAGCTGGGGTACCTGAGAATAAAGGGATGTTGCCCAGTATAGATATGAAGGACTAAACACCACAGCAAATTCTGCACTTTCTAGCCAACAAATGGTCGCAAACTACAGTCTACCATTTCCAACAAGAATGGCCAGAAATCTAAATTTCCAGCAAAGGGATGGCTTGAATGTTACGAGCTTTGGGCTCAACCATGCAAATCTGAAACGAAAAAAAAAAGGCACCAAAACCTGAATTTTGTTCAAGCAAGTGCACCATCAAATTATGCAATATGTCCGAGGTATTATAAGCTTTATTAGCTTAGTTTCCAAGTAAATTACTTGGTAAAGAGTAACTTGACCACTATGACATTTCTAATATGGTAGGTGATAATTAAACCTAATCAAAGCAACTACTACTCAATCAAGACTTACCTGAATCCCAACATCCAAACAAATAAAATAAGAATTTTTTGAGAAAAAATAATTTCTTCAACCAGACAAATAGAAAACCCACTTGAATTTGATCAAATCAAAGAATCAATAAAGCCTGATCCAAACTGCTAAACCCAATTTCAGCAGAACATCCACCATTATTTCGGATAGTAATACTAATTCATCATAATATCATCCTTTGGCAACCAAGTAACACCAAAAAAGTTTTAAAAAAAAATCACTTCCATCAGCCTAACCTCACTGATCATTCAATGCGTGGAGCACAAAATTCACTGGAAACACATGCAGACATTCAGTTGATGGTAATTAAGACCTAAAAATGAATACTAGTATATGATCCGTACTCTGACATAAGATGTCCAACAAGAGAAATCCGTGAATGGCAAAACAAGATTATATCAAAATGAAATTGATAATAGCTTAGTAGAACTAAGATGATTCCTATGGTTTTCTAACACTAAATATCCCCTCTAGATGAAAGAGGATTCATTTGAAAAGTAACTTCGTACAATCTGCTATAACTGGAAGAACTCAAAAAGGTCCAACAAACTTAGGTCACATCCCTAAAGATATTGCTATTTCTTTTATGGTAATTAAACAAATCTTATTAATAGGAATTAAGCTCTTACAAGAAAAGGGGAAAACAATAAAAAAAAACCCTTAATTAAGAGAGAATATTCAACCTAAGTTGAACTTCTTGATAGCTAAGCAAACCACGCAGCTATACTGCACATAACCTCAAGTATATATATACCATCCACAATCAGAAGGAAGCACCTTACAGTTTAGGTGTTTGGCAGGCATCTATTTTCCAATTCTCCCATCAACCCAAGATCATCTTCTAAACCTCAGCTTGACATCCCAAGAAGAATCAGAAAAGCATTAGAGTCATCCAGGGGCGGCCCGACACATATTGAAAGCCTAAAGCGGCAAATCTGAATGAGACTTTTGAATTTTTTAATACAAATGTAATGTTTTTTTTAATCAAATTATTGTATTCTCAGATTTTACTATCGTATCTTATCAATTACTAACATATATTTTTGTTTGATACTTGTAACAAATTTATCAAAAGAATTTTTTGAGGTACAATTAGTTTTAAAATTTTTCTTATTTTTTAAGTTTTTATATCCGAATGGTTGTCTATAATATAATCAAAATAAATACATATGATAAAAAATAATCTATTATTAAAAAAAATAAGCTTGAATTTAAACAACAGCCCTAAAAATATGAACAATAATGTTTAATTTATCAGTGTTACTTTAAAAAATCAAATTTTGATATTTTGATTCTCTCTTGATCAAAGTTAGATTATCACTCTTGCCAACAAAATTGAGTGGGCTATTTTTAAGTAGGTTTTAAGGTATGAATTTTGTGAAGCAAAAGGACGGGGGGAGAGATGGATTTTGAATTTTGTGGGCTGATTTATGGATGGGTCTAGACCATTGAACATAGAATTTTCATATTAGACTTAAGTTTTATAAGGTTCTTTTTGTATTGATTTAGAATATTATGGGTTTAGAGTTTGGAGCTCAACTATACTGTGGACATATGAAATATGAGGCCTCTTTTATAACTAGGGCCTAAAGCCCACACTTTTTTGAGTCCCCTATTGGGCCGGCCCTGGATTCATCTACTTCTTAACCTTTAAAACTTCATTCCAGAAGGCAGGTTCATTCCAGATCTCAATTCCAGCAAACATGGAAGCTACATATACCTCAAAGGGAATTCCATCAGGGATACAAGCATATTTCATACAGGTTCCAAATCTGCACTATTTGCCTATTTATAGAGGAGTTTGGAAGTTCTAGAGACGACAATCTCCCCTAATCATATCATTAATTATCCTCAAGTTTATTTCAGGATCCAAAGGATTTACAAAAAACACTTGCATTCCTTTATTGTCATATGTAATATACAGTAACAAACAAGCAAAGCTCAGTCACCATCCTGTGTAATGACTTTCCTTACGAATTTACTTGAGCAATCAAATTGTCCCATGATAATGATTGCAAAGCTCGATCACATTTACTAGCAATGGCAGTCCAGATTCTTAAAGAATAAGGACATTCAAAAAATAAATGACAATGATCTTTAGGGCACTTCAGCATAGTATGCAATTAGCATTAATAATATTGCAATAAGCTACTAACCTATCCTTAGTTTTGAGTTTCTTCTTAAAGAATATTTTCTAGATTGTTTGGCTAGAGTTGAGCGATTCTTTGACTATCATGAAATTCCTGAGGAGAGAAAAGTAGGTTTAGTGGCATACAAATTAAAGGGCATTGCTTATCATTGATTTCACCTTCATATTATGATGAATACGAAGTATACAAGTATGGTGCATATCGATCTATGAGGCAATCTTCTTCACAATATAATGATTATTCTCTGACTAAGTCTCAAACAAAACCTGGTGACTACGGATTTTCCAACTTCTTGGGTGGCTCAAAAAGTTAAGGAACAAATATAATCTTCGAGTGTTCCCATTTTTCAGAACCATAAAGATTCAAATCAAAAAAAGATTGAGTTTTATCGGAAAGAAAATATTAAGGAGGAAGATGAATGTGAGTGGCCTTATGGTGATATAGGGGAGCTTCTTGAAGATTATCATGTTAAAGTTAAGGAAAAATGTCAAGAAGAAATTAATGAAAATAGCACATGGGATGGTGCGACAACTAAAGTCATTGTAGTTGAGCTCCATACATCGAAGACTGATGAAATTAGTGAAGAAAATAAAAATTTGTGATGAGAAAGCATATGACGACACTTTTTGTAATAACTTTCTTGATCATCATGATAATTCAAGGGAATTAATGAGTGTGCACTACGGATTTCTTAATGACGTTAATTTTGGTTGCCAAACAAAATCCAACACTGATAATTGTGACCTTCTTGGATTGGAAACAAATTAAGATGAAATAGACACTAGGTTGACTTTACAGGATGTTTGTCAAGAAATTCTTAACACCATGATATAGCTACAAAATGATATTGAATGTAAAATCCGGGCATTGAAGATTTATGTGATAGCGTGCTTAGAAAGATTAATCTGAAATACAAAGCAGCTACAAATAAACAAAGACGTATCGAACTATTTCAAGCAATAGAAATTTGAGAACGAGTTTTTTTTAAGGAGGGGTCTGATGTAGAACAAGATTATCAATTTTCTATTTTATTTTTATTATTTAGGATACTAGGAATATTTTATTTTATTCTAGAGTGATTTAGTTGCCTAAACCATATCAATTTTTCTAATTCATTAGACATGTGTTTATTTGTTTTTAGTAATTTTCCTAAGGTTGGGGATTTGTTTCCGCTTTAGAAACCCTTAGGGTTTGGAGTTATCCTATAAATTGTCTAATGTACTAAGATTTAATCGAGTCAATAATATACCTTTTCATAGTTGTTCTCTTATTCTTCTAATGTAGATCGTACTAGCTCTGATACCAAATTGATGTAGATCGTATTAGGGAAGAATTAGGGATGAGAATGAAAGAAGAAAGGTATGAGAAAAGAAGAAGAAGGAGATGAGAATAGAGAGAGAATTTTAGGAAAAAGATTCAATATCAATAATCAATAATCAAAATCTAATCTCACAACAAATATGTATCCCGTATATATATATAAGGAGTTCACAAATCCTATATATATAAGGAGATCACAAACCCTAAAATAAATAAATAATCTAAATGACAACTAAACCCTTAAAAGTTAAAAGAAAATACTTAAAAAATAAATACTAAATTACTCTCATGTTTAATTTAAAATATCTATCCAATTCCTACATGATCCTTATCAAAGAGCTTATGAGAGATTATCGTAAGGATAAAGGTCTTCCTAGGTGTGTTGTGATGGTGGATCTTATGAAAGCCTATGATACTATTAGTTGGAACTTTATGTTACAAGCTTTAAGTGCATTACTGTTTCCTCCAGTTGGGGTGCATTGGATTAGAGCACGCATGACTTCCCCTAAGTTTTTAGTTACCATTAATGGGGAACTAGCATGAAATTATAGAGGTCTTAGACAAGGACGCCCTATTTCTCCTTATCTATTTGTCCTAGCCATGGAGACTCTTACTCAGTTACTTTCCAGGAGTATTAATAATTTTCAGGATTTTCGTTTTCATTGGAGATGTGATAAACCCAAATTATCTCAAATCTATTTTGCAGATGATTTGATCATGATGATCTATGGTGACACTGCATCTGCACTAGTACTTAAAGCTTCATTATATCAGTTTGAGTCTATCTCTAGGCTTAGAGCTAATAATGCAAAAATACAGATTTTTTGAGCTGGGGTTCAAGAAGATATTAAGCAGCAGATTAGTCATTGCTTTAGCTTCTTGGGAGGCAGCATTCCGATAAGGTACTTAGGTGTTCCTATTATATCTAGTCGTGTGAGCATTTAATCAGGAAAATTGAGGCTCGTATTAAGTCTTGGGTCAATAAATCTTTGTCATATGCTTGGAGGATACGACTTACTCATTCTGTTTTATGCTGCATGCAGAGTTTCTAGTGTAGTCATTTTATCATTCCCAAGTTTGCCTTGAAAAAGGATTGAGCAACCTTAAGAGGTTTTCTCTGGTCTGGAACAAAAATGAAGTTGTCAGGTGCTAATGTGGCATGGGAAGAGGTTACTAAACCAAAGAAGGAGGGAGGTCTAATGACATAGTATACAAGAAACTTACTGATGGGAATAAAGCTTTAATGATAACTCATATTTGAAATTTGTTTATAGATGATTGCAGATTATGGGATCAAAGGATCAAAAGTTTTTATTTGAGAGGCAAGAGTTTATGGGAGATGAAGACACCACAAGTATGTTCATGGGCATGGCTAAAGATAGTGAAATTCAGACAGTTAACTAGACCTTTTATGAAACATTTGACCGGTGATGGGTCAAATACCAAGCTTTGGTTTGATGGTTGGCATCCTCATGGACCTTTGATATTTAGATGGCGTTAAATAGTGATATATGACTCAAGGTTATTTAAGGATTCAATGGTTAATTCTATTGTCCTGAATGATCGATGCTATGAAGCAGGATACTTGTTCAAGGTCAGCGTATTTGTAGTGGATACTGTACTCATCGGATACTTGAAGATACCTATTAGATAGACATTATACGTATCCGGTAAATAATAAAATATGTAGATATTTTACGGATAATTCTAAATATGGAGTAAGATGTATAATTTTTAATTTTAATCTATATCTTTTCCTTTCGAGTTCACATACAATACAAAATATCAACAAAATTCCATCTAATTTTGAAGACATGAGTGTTTTTTAAGTATTATCATGTCAAAAGAGTATAAAGAAATGAGTTGGTTATACTATAATCTTAAAAATAAATGCTTGTAAACAAACCAACTAGTTAAATGTGATTTTAATTCCTTTAATTGATCATACTCATTTTATGGATATATCATAATGAGACGATATAAGTCTTTTTCAAAAGTAAAAATTTCTAATTTTGATTACTACTATTAGAGAATTATTGAAAATTATAACTTTTAAGTCATTAAATAATAGTAAAATATGAAATATATTTTATCATAAACGTATCATGATCGTACCCGTATCCCACTTATCGTCGTATCTTTATCGTATCACGTATCCATATTCGTGATTCCTAGGATCGATGGTTCTAGCCAGCACTAACTTCTAAGGAATTGAGAGTTATTGATGTAGCGGTAAATGAGAGGACACAAAGAGATCATCATCTCTAAGTGTATAGAACAAGAACACCCTGAATCCATAAAGAAGATGATAGGGATCATGTAAGAATTGGATAGATATTTTAAATTAAACATGAGAGTAATTTAGCATTTATTTTTTAAGTATTTTCTTTTAACTTTTAAGAGTTTAGTTGTCATTTTGATTATTTATTTATTTTAGGGTTTATATAGGATTTGTGAACTCCTTATATATATATATAGGGGATACATATTTGTTGTGAGATTAGACTTTGATTGTTGATTTTTGATATTGAATTTTCTTCCTAAAATTCTTTCTCTATTCTCATCTCCTTCTTCTTCTTTTCTCATCCCTTTCTTCTTCCATTTTCATCCATAATTCTTCCTTAATATGATTTACATCACTCTTGAACCAAAAGCTTGTAACATAATCTATCATATCCTTGTCTCAAATCTTTCTCCTTGGAACAAAGGTTGTTTGGTTGAAGCTTATCAAATCTAGAAGAACCACTTTAATATTGTTAGCAATAAGATTTGAAATAGCTTTGTATAAGGTATTGCAACAAGATATTGACCCAAAGTCTGCCATACTTGATGGATTAAGCACTTTTAGAACAAGGGTAATAGTGGAATTCAACTCTTTTAACAAATGACCTTTTGTAAAGAACTTAATAATAGCAAAAGTGACATCTAAACCAATAATAGACCAAGCTTTTTTGTGAAAAAATATTGTATAAACCATCTAGTCTAGGAGCTTTGTTATTTTAAGGGAGAATATGACCTTCTTGACCTCTTCAACTCAAGGTATTAAACTCATTACAAAAGCTTGAGACACAGAAATTGTCTGATAAAATAGATTTTGGAAAACAAGAGCTTCAAAGGCTAACAAACAGCTTCTTTAGTTAACCTCTTCACTACCAGTTGCAATAGTATCATTTGATCTCTTGATAGAGATGATTTTATTTTGATTTCTCTTGTTGGACATGGTTTTGAAAAAATAAGCTGAATTCTGATCACCAAGATGTAACCATTGAACCCTTGATTTCTGTATGTAGAATGCTTATTCATCAGTAATTTTTGCAACATATTTCTACAACAAAAATTCCTCTTCATCCCTCGATGTCTTTTAGAAAGGTGCATTGTCTAGTTCCTTTTGAGATTTCTCCAAAGCCAATTTAGCCTCCTTAGTGACCAAGGAGGTAAGGTTTCCAATTTGTTTCTGGTTAATCCTCTTAAACTCTTGCTTTTACAGCTCAAGTTTTTGATGAGCAACAGTCGAAGAAAATTTTCTTTATCAGCCAAAAAATTAAAGAATTTAAAATGACAAGACTTTTCTTATGTTTTGATCCTAACCTCACAATACCAGGACTATGATCATAGCCACCAACAAATAAAAACTCTGCTTCACCATGTACTAGTTCCAATATCCATTTAGCATTAACAAGAACTCAGTCAAGTTTCCTTACCATACAAGCCTCACCAACCCTTTTATTCTACCAAGTATAAAGAATACTAGAATATCTGAGTTTCCTGTAAGCAATTATCAAAATTCTCCATAGCTTGTGTCCACTTAAAACTTCCTCCCTTATCTAATGGCGGATTATAGAAGAGACTAGCAAATGATAAGATATATCTTGCCAAAGGTGTCTTCTCAATTGATCATCATTAGAAGCATACACAAATGTAATATAACACTTTAGCTTATTCTCCTTATGAGTCACAAGGCAATGGACAGCCTGATCAGATTCAGCTACCTTATTGATAGAAAGTATATTTGGGTTCCATCCCACCCAAATTTTTCCCAAGGCATGATAATTATAATTCTCAAAATGATCCCATTGTTTGAAGAATATAAGCTAAATGAGAAAACAAAAAGGGATAATTCAGGTAATCCCATAGGACTCTTCCATATTGTTGGTTAGCTTGAACTTGCAGTGTAAGGACTGCCATTAAACAATCTTGCCCCCCTCATCATCAATCTAGGTTATGCAGAGGGATGGAATGTGCAGTGGAATTGAATAGACGATCATAACTTCAATATAACAATTCCATTAAATGAATGTTGTTTGCAACAACTTCATAACTCATGAAATACATGCCAACAAAAAAAGTCTCAAAGTGTTATTTTCCGAAAATGTTAATAGGGGAGGTAGTGTATGATATCACCAAAAAAAAAAAACAGAAAAATGCATCATAAACCTAAAATAATACAAAAGCAATCAAGTCAACATAAGGAACGTAAATAAAAACACAAGTATACCCATTTCTATTCAAAATGAATCGAAATTGGAAAAAAATGAGACCTTTTTCATAGCCAATCTCTGCAATTTGGGGACATCCTCAAGCAACCGCGCCTTGGTGCGACGAATCTCCGCATTAATCGCTACTACAGAAGCCCTATTTTTCTCCTTGGAAGCTGCCGAGGCTTTCTGAAGAACCAAATTGCTTACACTTTAATTCAAAATCAAAATCTTAAAATTAGACAATATGAAACAGAGATCAAGATTGACCTGAAGAGCGGCATCGATGTCGGCTTCGACGCCGGAGTAGAGGCGAGCGAAGGCATCTTCGCCGGAGACATTTAGATCTTTCTGCTTGTCAACATCGTATTTGTCGTACTTCTTGCAGATCGAATCGACTCGAGTTAAAATATCGATCACACTCATTTCTGGTTCAGTTGGATTTCTCTTTGTCTCTCTTGATTCCGGAGATAACAACAGTATTGGGTTGGAAAAGGAGGAATTGATGATCCAGAGTGGGGATTCAAACGGGAAGAAACATAATCCAGGCTGTATTTGCAAATTTTACAAAGTTCTTATAGTCATGGGTAAATTACATTCAGATACGTTTGAACTTCTTTCCTAATTCAGACACGCCCCCTTAGGTATGAAAAATAACAAAAAAAATCCCCTGCTACTAATAATTTGCAAACCAAAACCAATTTATCCTGCTCTTTCACTGGAAGATTAATAAAAAAAATTCTTTGTGTTGTTGAGTAAGGTTAGTTCAAATTAGTGGATCTGAAAATATGATACGACAAGTTAACACGATATTAATATGGTATAAATTTAGAGAATTTTTTTTTAAGTCATCTGTTTGTAAACAAAAAAATCTAACACGACACGATTAATGAATTAATATGAATGAAATTAATTAAAAAAATACATTATAAAACTTGTTTCTATATCTGTTATTCACAATTTGTACATGACAGGAATCTGGAATGACATTGTTTGGCGTATGTTTGGATTGTGAGTGTATCAAAGTTCGATTCGACTTAAGATCCAAAAGCGTACAATCTTATCTTTTCTTTTCGAATCAGTGTAAGATTTTAAAATCGTGATTATTTAGGCAATTGTAACGAGGCGTAAGACTACCTTTGAGTTCTTTTCTATGCCTTCAGGATTAAGGACTTTAAATAATTTTTCAACTAGCAACGTAATGGACTAGAGCGAAGAAATAAAGTTGTAATATAAAGTAACAGATAAACTAAATTAGAAGATGTAAAGAGTACTGTAGTTAACATTAAATGAAAGCGATAAAGATTGGATATCATGTGTTGCTCATGTTAAAGCGGCAAAAGGTACTCTGTAGCGTCACCTTGACCTCTATGATGCTATAGAACTTAGCATTATCACGATGCCTATCGACAAATAGCTACTTTGCGCTGCTTTTTTATTCTGATTCGTGACGAACAGTACCTTTCAATTTCATTTTTGGCATGACAGTCCCTAGGGTCTATGATATACCTGCACTACTCGCCTTTTCTCCTTTTGGGGCTGAGGCTAATGTTTTACTTGCTTATGTTGAAGCGAGCTATACTACTTTCCAACTGATGTGCCAGGCAAGCCAATTTTTGTTTATTCCCTCTTTATTGCAGCCTATCGTGGCTTCAATGATTCTTCAGTATGAACAAGAACACACATCTCATTCCTACTTTATTGGTTTAATCATTATTCTTCTGCACATCGTCATACAAAGGTACTAAGGAGTACATTTAGCTGGCCATCAATCTAGCCGCAAGAACTTCCTATACCCTTGCTCCTATAATGCTCGCCCACTTTTATCGTGGGATGTGGGTCACTATGGCAGCGAGGATGAGTAAAGGCTTAGGTCCCCTTTGGGTGTTTCAACTATGGTTTCGTGCTTATTTTTCAGAGCTCTCTATACCACCTAGGACTGTCCATGAGCTTGGTTGGGCTCAACCAGTGAATTTGTTTTGGGCGGGGCTTTGGATAGTGTAGGCCTAAACTCATACTTGGGCGAGTGGAGGGTCGGGCTAGGTTTCAGGTAGGGGTAAGCTACCCGCAGTTCAGCCCAACCCGTCACCTATTAAGCGGGCTTTGCGGGCAGGCTTTTGTTGGGCTTGTTGGGCGGGTTTGTTTTGGGTCTATTTTAGGCGGCTTGTTGGGCCCTATTAAAAAAATACATCTTTATTTAATTTTTTTGTAAATTATATGTTTGAATTAAAAGTATAGTCAAAATTAAAAAGAACAAAAATTAAATAATGAATAATTTTATTTATGAATATAAGAGAAATTGAATCATAATAGAATGAGTACATCCCAACTAGATTTACCCCTACTCACCTATCTATCATTTGCATAATTCTACCCATTAAAAGCTTTTGTACATAGAAAGCTTGTATATTTAATACATGAAAAAAAAAATACATTAGTCTTAATATCTAAATTTCTAAAACTTCAAATTCTGACGTTGAGGGATTTATTTTAATATTTTGATCTTTTGTTTTAGCGGCATACCAATCTTGAAGGCACATGAGGGCTTTCACTGTCTTTCCATCCAAACAATTTCTATGCTCATCAATGACACGTCCACCTATACTAAAAGCAGATTCAGATGTTACAGTCGACATAGGAACTGGTAGTATATCACGAGCCATGGTGGAAAAAATTGGAAGCCTACTTTCATATCCTTTCTACCAGGCCAAAATATCAAAATCAGAATCTTTAACACCTACCAGTGGAGCATTATAATATTGCTGAAGTTTAGTTAATCCCTTGGATGTTAACATACCTCCTCTGGTTAATATTGAAGTTAGCATAGATGTTTTACCTTTACCATTATTAGTTTTTTTTTTTTTTTTAGAAAAAGGAAAAATTTATTGATAAAACCTCAAAATTACAAGAATCAAAACAGAAACTATTTTTAGGCAAAAACAATAATTGTGTTTACAAAAATTGAAACAGATAAATTGTTACAAACAGATTTTCTGTTTTGTAACAGAAATTCTGTTAAAAAACATTTATAGGAAAAAATAGACAAAAGTTTGATCTTCCACCTGTACGCCTGCTGCAACTACTGTACCAATTACAAATACCCAACAGCTCACATAGAATCATCCAACCAGCACTCCAGTTCAGGTCCTGTTGCATCTGCTAAATCAGCTGAAAAACCAGCTCACCAGCTCCATCAACACAGCAACTCTCCTTACTGGCACCAGTCAACATTCCTATATAGCTGTTGTATCCCATAGCTCAACATCTTAACCTTTGAATCTCCTCCACTACTGTAAATGTCAAGATAGCAATGTAGCAACAGTAGCACAACAGAATTGTCATCATACATTCCTAGCAATACATAGGAGCTAGCTTTAATCCAGAGCATCTGGGTACTGTCCATACATTCACTCCAGTCATCACTGTACTTCTGCCCACTTCGTCAACATCATCATTCAATCCCATGCCTTTGCTCACAAACAAGCACTCTCTTCAATCTAGCAATGGGCATCATGCCTTGATCCTATTGCAGGAGTAATCTGCCAGCAAGTGGCAGTACTTCCCTTTCAGAAAATTCAGAGCAACTGCCAGAATTCACTACATAAGAAGCCAAAAAATCTGCAACTTTATTAGCTTCCCTATATACATGTCTAAATTTGAAATTTAAATCCCCCAAAATTGTCCATATTTGCTCCAAAACTCTCCTCATTCTCCAAGGCACTTCTACTTTCTTCAAAACCATTTGAACTAACACATGAGAATCAGATTCAATACATATTTGTTCTCCCTCCAGACCATGCCTCAAGACCAGATTTAACCCATCCAGCAAGGCCATACACTCAGCCTTCATATTTGATCCTATCCCATAGAATATAGCAGCTGCTAGTACAACATGACCTTGAACATTTCTTAAAACCATACCTCCACCAGCAAGACCACTGTTCCCTTTAGAAGCTCCATCTACATTCAATTTCAACATGGAATCTGAAGGGGGTTCCCATTTAATCCCACTTAACTCTAGTATAGACATAGAAAGGATCAATAATTTTCAAATCATTCAACATTTTCTTTCCCTCAATTCATCCATTCTCTTAGACTTAATCAAATAAGCCCGCCCTCTCAAAGCATGAAGCACCTGCAAAAATATGCCATAGGCATTTAAATACAAGCCCTCAAACCTTCTCCTACACCTTTCCTTCCATAATGCCCAAAAAACCAACATAGCAACTCCTCTAATCAAATTATGAATCAGAGATTGGGCCTTAAAAGATCTAAGCAGTCTCAAGAATCTACATATAGGAGATTCACTTCTACAAAGCACAAAACCCATAACATTAGATAATCTCCACCACACATTATGAGCAAAACAACAATTAACAAACAAATGAGTAATATTCTCCACCTTCATACCACATAGACTGCATCTACTCACCAAGGAAATTCCCATACTTTGCACCCTAGCATCAGTAGAAAAAGCATTCTTATATATCTTCCAAGTACACAACTGAGCACTAGGAAATATGTGCTGCTTCCATATACCCTGAGCAATTTCTGAATGGTCAGTCATTGTGGGCCAAGGTGTTTAGGGGGGAATTCACTAGAAGCTGAAGGGGGAGTAAGTGTACCACCATTTCCAAATGTTACACTGTATTCAATAAAAAAATTTTAAAATAATATTTTATTTTATTCATGTGGTTCATGTGTGCATTATTTAAGTTACCATATAGAGACGTAAAAACACTTGTGAGGCCAAATTCTTTAAATCGAGGGTCAATTAACATACCAAAACCAACAAGTATAGGAAGTGGTGAGAAATATTTATTAAATTTAGATTGCATATTATGTAAAATAGTAGAAAATTTAGGTTCAGTACTATATTGTTAAAAAAGATCACTTATACTAACTATACGAACATAGGTAAGTGTAATAATTGGATAATAATTACCAGATAAAATCATAGTTGTCTTATAAAAAACTTTCAAAAAATCGTTCATTTTATCAGTGACATCTCATTCCTCTTCAGTGGGACGTGACAATGAACCAATGGTATCTATACTAACATAGTCATTTAAGACAGCTTTATATTTAACTGCTACATCTAGCATTTTATAGGTAGAGTTCCACCTATGTTGTACATCATATGATATATATATTTTTTTTGCATTTTAAATTATTCTTTTTACACATAGTTCCAAATGTCCTAAGTCAGAACCTATTATATGGTAAATAATATGTTTAATTTTATCAATTACAAATTTAATATCATGGAGACCACTTTGTACTATGAGATTTATGATATGACACGTACATCTCATATGAAAAAAAATACTTTCACATGATAAAGTTAAATAACATTTTAAATGACTTACAACCCCACTATTATTTGTTGCATTATTTAAAATAATAGTAAAAATCTTGTCTTGAATACGATAAATTTGTAACTAATTATAAATAACTTCAAAAATAACTTATGCACTATGATTATCTTCAATCCTTGTAAAAGTAATAATTCTTTTTTGCATAACCCAATTATCATTAATAAAATGAGCATTTATACATAAATATTCTAATTGTTGGCAAGAAGTCCGAATATCATAAGTCAAACAAATTTTACTTTTAAGATTATCAAAATAAGCAATTAAATTATTTTTTTTCTTGTACTTAATATTTAATAACATCTCTTTGACATATTTAATAAGAAAACTTTCGGAAAGAAGGATTAAAACCACTTTGTAACATTTATTTAAATTCAGCATTGTCTATAAGAACAAATGGAAGATTTCTTATAACAATTCATCTAACAATTGCTTTTCTAGTAGATTCAGGTTCATAACTAAAAGTGTTTTGTGTACCGGTGCTAGCAGATTGTGATAATATTGTTTGTCTAATATCAGTTTGACATATTAATAAACATGTCATTAGGTGTCTAGTTAGATGACTAGTTCCATTTTTAGAGTCTCCAGCAAAATTTTTTTTACAATAATTGCATATAGCCTTTTCTGATGTAATAACCCCATTATAATTCTTAGTTTTGATTTTCTCAAAGTGATCCCAAGCCTTAGACTTTTGTCTTTTATTAAATAGTACATTCCCAGTAGAATCCATCTCAGGTTTCGAAAGTGGATCATTCCTTTCGCCTTTATCGATGTTCTCATTATCACTATTTGACTCAAATTTTTTGATATAAAAATGAGAAGTGACGAATTACAAAAAAAAGTAAAATTGTTGGGAAGTAATAAGAAGTAAGAGAGAGACCGACTCTATGTATAGTTTGTTGTGTTTGATCATTGATTTTTTCTCTATATCCTTATCTTTGTTATTTATAGGGTTGATCTTCAATTGTCAAAGTCATCTTTTTGGACTATGACTGTAATCATAATCTTTTTTCTCGAAATTTACAGATGTGCACTGAATCGTCTCTAATTGACGAGTTGTGATGTCATTTTTCTCAATTTTTGGGATTTTTAGAGACCTATTTTCATGATCGTCGGATTGTCTCAATGTGTCACCCTTATATTTTATTATTTTTGGGTGTAAAAAGAAACAAATTAATAAACGAATTAGATATGAGTGAAATTTTTTTTATCACGAACCTATTAAAACTTGACACAAACTTGTTTCACCCGACACGATTAACATGCTCAATTTTAATTGTTTTTAAGTATGACATTTAGTTATGACAAGCTTAATTCAAATAAGCTCTTCTATAATACATACATATATATATATATATATACCAAAATAAAGAAAAGTGCGGAATTCATGGAAGATAGAGGAATGTGAGACAGATATGGAAAATATACAAAATATTTTAATTGAAATAAATACTTACAACACTAGAACTAATGGTCTAGTGGAAATAAGTGGTAATAGGGCTTGAGAAGCTCTTCTTTTGCATCATGAAGAAGGCTTTTACAAGTGAGAGGTAGGATTACAAAACTAGTGGGTTTGTAATGTTTCTTTGAAACCAAACTAGAGAGTGTTTGGAATATTCAAAGCTTGGTTTGTTGAGAAGTGGGAGCTGCCTTATATAGAGGTAAGGGACTCTGGATTCTTTTTTGGTAATAATTCTGCCTTTCTCTTTTACTCAGGGTAAAGTAATTCACTTTCTTGTTTTTGGCTGAAAAGTGGAGTAAGGTTCTTTTACCCGGGTAACTAGGACATGTTGAAAGGACTAGTGGGTCCTTGTTTGTCCTGGGAATCCATCTTTCGGTGGAAAAGCAGATCTGTGGGTCCTGCCTTTGTCTGTGAGAATCCTGCTTTTAGGGAAAGGGGATCCTATGCAGACTTGTGATATTATCTTTACACATAGTGGACATCTTTTCTTTCTTTTCTGAAGAAAGTAGTGATTGAAGCCACTTTATGTAAATAATAATTCACGGGAGTGCAAGGTCAGGCGTGAGGTCATCAACATCAAAGTCTTCTATTTTCCTTCAAAAGGATCCTGAGCATATCCTGCTGGGAGTTCTGAGGAGGAACTTTGAGAAGATGATTCACTATCTGAGTCAAGTTGTTCAAGGAGCTTCTGGAGGAGCTTTGCCTTGGACTTCTTCTTGCTAGACTTCTTCTGAGAACCTTTAGATGAAGATTCTTCTGGATGAGCTTGTCTTGTAGGAAGGTTAACTTGGCTTGAATGAGCGGGCAGTTCCTTCATTGGAGTTGCTGGTTGTAAGGGACCTGAAACTTCTACTGGAGTTGGTACCCTTACAGGGAAGTCTCGTTTCACCATTGCAATAGTGTCGCTATGCTGAAACCTGGGCCACCATTTGGCATAGAATTGTCGGGTCAAGTTAAATCCCACAATTTCCCATTGCCATTTGAGTATCCACGGGACTTTGTACCTGCAAAGAAATATTAGTAATAAAGGTAATGGGGACTCCTGTTTACTAGGACGGTAAAGGGAGTAAAAGATATTAATCTGATCTTTAAGATCAGCTGGAAAGATTTCATCAATGGGACCGTGTTGATGCCACCACTGATTAAACCATGCAGAAATATGGCTTTTGAAATCTTTATGGAAATTCAGGAACCAGGAATGGGACAAATCCTCATTCTGGTAGAGTAATATTTTTGACCATGATTCAATGTAGTCATAATAATTGAACTGTCTGTTGTGATAGGGAAGTTCTCTGAGCAAAGAAGGGTGAGAACCCCATTCGTCAACAGAAATAATCTTGGTAATATACAAGCTATGATAGATAACCTTATTTGGGTTTATCTTATCATAAATGGGCTTGGTAAAAATGGATTTAGTATAGTAGAGAATATCTTGGTAGAAACTATGGGGTTTCTCCAAGTCTACTGGAACATAAGTCCATCCTGTTGGGAGATAGGCTTGCACAAGGTCTTTTGGATCCTTGTATTTAGAATGGGCTAGTTCAATGGCTAGGACATTCTCAGAATAGGCTTTAACATAGTCAACCTTTGGGCCTAATTGGGCTACAAAGGGTTGTGAGGCCTGATAGGGGTTTGTCATGGCACTAGTGGTCCTGACAGGTTGCTGTTGGGCCATTTGGGTGAAGGTTAATGGGTTTATAGTGGTTGATACGGCTACTGGCCGGATTACCAAAGCAGATTGGGCTACTGACCTTGGGGGCTGAGTAGTATGTTGGGCTACTGGCCTTGTGGGCTGAGTAGGTGGTAATAAAAATCTGTTTGACAGGACTAATGGCAAGTCAGGTTCAGATTTGGGTAATATTTTATCCTTTCCCTTCCCCTGGAATTTTTGGAGGAGGTGCCAGATATACTAGGTTTCCTGTCCGCCATGAGGTTCCTGCAAAAATTCTCTGGTTAGGAAATCAGGAATATAATTATGTTCGCCTTTGATATATTCGATATCAAAATCGAAAATACTTAAAATAGATTGCCAACGAGCAAAAATTTGCTTAGCAGCTATATTTTTGACATCTTTGGTTAATACATCCTTGGCTGATTTACAGTCAACCCGCACAAGGAATTTCTGATTCAATATATCATCCTGGAATTTAGAGATACACAGGACAATAGATAAAATCTCTTTTTTAATAGTGGAATAATTCTTTTGGGTCTTATTCCAAATACCAGAATGGAACCAAACAATCTGTTCAGGAGAATTAGGAGATTCTCTCTAGAGGAGGATTCCACCATAACCAATATCGGAGGCATCTGTCTGGATGATTTTGAAGGAATCAACGGACGGAATACCAAGACAGGGAAGAGTTTTGATGAACTTCTTGACCTGTTGAATAATAGAAGTATGAACAGTGGTCCAAGGAGGAGGATTTCCTTTGAGCCTGTCATACAGAGGTTTGATGGTTTGCCTAAGATCCTGATAAAAGTCAAAAACATAATTTAGGGAACCTAAAAACCTTTGTAACTGGGTTTTGTCCAGAATTTCATCTGGGAATTTATCTGCAAATTGGATGGCTCTACTAATAGGAGTGATAGTAGAATCCTGGATGTTGTATCCTAAAAACCTTACTGAGGTTTGGAATAACTTAATCTTAGATGCAGATAAGACTAATCCATTGTGTTTAACAATTGTATAAAAAGCATGAAGGTGCTTCCAGTGTTCTTCTATTGTTCTGGAGAAGATGAGTATGTCATCTATATAGACAATAGAAAAATGACTGATAGAATTGAATACTTCATTCATTATGTTCTGGAATTCACTTGGGGCATTTTTTAACCCAAAGGGCATGACATTCCATTCATAATGTCCGAAGGGAGTAGTAAAAGCGGTTTTATACCTGTCCATAGGGTGGATCTGTATTTGCCAAAAACCACTTTTGAGATCAAATTTGAAAAAGATAGTGGACTTATTGAGTCTCTTTATCAAATCCTGTTTGTTAGGTATAGGGTACCTAATCCATTCTAAAACCTTGTTTAAAGGTTTGTAATTAATGACTAACCTTGGGACTCCTCTTTCTAACTCTGCGTTTTTGACTACGTAGAAAGCAGGACAAGACCAAGGTGACTTACTATTCCTAATGATACCATTTTTCAGTAACTCTGAGATTTCCTTTTTACAGATCTCAGTAGTTTCATGGTTCATTTGGATTGGTCTGGATTTAGTGGGAATATTGTTTTCACTAAACCCTTTAATATAAGGAAGTCTGACCATGTGTTTCTTCCTATGCCAGAATGCTGTAGGAAGGGAGGAACAAACTTCTGATTCTAAGTTTTCCCTAAACCTATCGATCTTTTGTTGTAAGATTGGATTGGTTAGCTTTTCTTTAGTTCTGAGGTGGTTAATATCTTGTTTAAGAAATTCCACTTGTTTAATTTTCCTGTTAATAACATTAAGGGACTGTGAGACAGAAACGTCTTTTAGCTGCCTTAAATGTTTTTTCTCAGGTTTTGTAATAAATGGAAATACAATTTTTCTTCCAAAATGCTTGGTTGATATTCCATCTGTATCTGTACTAAAGGGGTACAAGAGATATATAAATGGAAGACCAAGAATAACAGCATCAGTCATGTTGTTAACAAGAAGGAATGATGTTTCAAAACATACATCTTGTTAACAGACATGAACTCTGGGAAGTTTGCATTTAACATTCATTTTGCTGCCATTGGCAGAACTAATTCTTTCCAATGTTTTTTCATAAAACATGGTTGGAATTAATCCTTCTTGGATGCAGTTAACATCTGCTCCAGTATCCAATAGGGCAATAACAGTAATATGAAAACTATTGTTAATGATTAATTTTACTTCAACATGCCATTTTTGGACAGTTAAAGAATTAATCAGACTAATTCTTTTGTCATTAATAGTGGCTCCTTCCTGGAATGAAGGCAGGTTCGTTACACCAGAAGTTTCCGTCTGAAAGGAGGTGGTTACTGGTATCCCCTGTGTGTAGCCTTGATGATCAAAAGGATTAGTAAAATCTGCAGTCTGATCTTCTGGATCAGAATCCTGGGATTTTTCAGAATATTTTTCTGTTTGTAAAAGAGTTAAAGCTTCAGCAAATTTCTTGTCTTGAGCTTTTAAATCTTTTATTTCTATTTTAAGCTTATTAACTTCACTCTGGAGATCTTGTAAGGTGATTTCTTTTTTCTTTTCCTTACTAAATCTTTCCATAGTTTTGTTAAGGCTTATTAATGGTTTTTCAATAATAGGTTGCTTATTATCCTTTTTACTGAAAAGGTTTCTAAGCTGTTTGACATACTTATCTTTTAGATCTGGATCCTCTATCTTGGAGATCAAGTCTATAAGTATGTGTTCTTCATTTTGCTTTGTGATTACCCTAACTTGTTTTTGACAAGAGCATCCTATTTTAATTTTAGGTGCATCAGGGTGATCAGAAGCCGAATAATAATCTGAGGAATCTGAGGTGTCTATTGGACTGTTTGATTCTTCAGAACTTTCAAGATTGTTTATCCTAAAGATTTCAAGGATTCTGTCCTCATCATCTTGGGATAAATTTAATCTTTTGACTTGTTTTTTAACTGGGCACTCAGGACTAATGTGGCCTGATTTTCCACAGTTAAAACAGGTAATAGTATCTTGGACCTTTCCCTTTCCTTTGTGATCTGTCCTTTTAGATCTAAATTTTCTTCTAGGTTTCCTGGAAGATTCTGGTTTAGATCTTTTGGCAGTTTTGTGGTGAGGGAAAAATCTTTGATAAGATTTGTTTCTGGAATAAGGCTTATGTGATTTGGTTTTTCTGTGTTTTTTATGGGAAGGAGCTAATGGCTGTAACCCATATTGTTCACAAAAATTTCCTAATTCATATTTAGCCTTATGTTTTTCATTTGTTAACTGCTTATTGATTCTCAGATCAACACACCATTTTAATCCTACATTTTGGATGGTGCTAATGAGTTCTCCATAAGCAAGACTATCATATTCAATGATTCCTGTGTCTTTGCTAAGGGCTTCTCTTACCTTATGGGCAAAGAGATTGGGTAGTCCATTAACAAATTTTTCTTTCCAGAATGCTTTCTGGCAGTCTGGTCGAACCATGACACGGGAAACAAAGACATCTTTATACCACCTAAAGTCACTAAGTGTGGGACATTTTAGGTTGGTCAATTGGTCATGAATCCTAGCAGTAATGCTACTAGGGGTGCCAACAAAGTGCTTGATGATGGTGAATATAAGAGTATTACAACCATCAGGTCTAGTTGTTCCAATTCTTTCATCAAAGATCGGAATGCCTTCATCATCTTTGAGAACATCATTAATGATACTGTCTCTTTGTTCCTGGGTTAAATAATTATCCCACCAATTTCTAAGAACACTTGTGAATCCTGAAACTATTAGTTTGACAATCTCAGGTTCAGGGCTATCTAGATTGGTCATATAATTATTTAAAACCATGGATAGATGACTGATTTTATTAAGAATTTCCTGTTCACTTAGACCATCTATGTTCCATTCATAGAGCTTGTTAGACTGAACAGAAAATTGATTCAACACATTTTTCTCTTCATACTGAAGATCTGGTGGAGTAGGTCTGGAATACCAGTTCTTTGTGGAGCTGGTAGGGCCTCTAACCAGTGCATTGATTTTAGAATCAGGTTGGGTCATACTGTGATCCCTAAACTGATTTTCTAAGTTTTCTATGTCAGAATCATGGGTGTCTTCTGGACTATCAGATTCTGAATTAGACTCTGAACTTTCTTCAGTTTGGTTGATGACTGTTATCTGGGAAGTACTAGTGGACTCCTTTTTAGATAAAAGTGCATCAATCTGTTGAATTAGGTTTTTGTCTTTTAAACCTAAATTCTTTCTTTCTTCAGGTAGGTTGACTAGAGGTCTTTCTACTGAAGATGGTTTAATTTCATCTATTTTAGTTTCAATTTTATCCAACTGTTTACCTATAGTGATTAGGCTTTGGTTGGTGAAATTGACCTGTTCGACTATCTTCTTTTCAGATTCTAAAACTGGAATCTTAAAGGGAGTGGCCGTAACAGTTTTGGTAGCATATCTAATTTCAATGGTTTCTGCTGGTGGATGACTAGAGGTTACCACGACAGATTCTGTTTTCCAATTTTGCTGAGTTACTACCTTTACTTCTTTGTGGAAGTTTTTTAAGTAGTCTTCAAAAGCAATTTCGGACTCTAATTTATACATTAATTTAACCCATTCTTTTTTAATGGTTTCCTGGGTTTTACAAGGTAAAGATTCAAAAGCTTTCCTAAGAGGTCTGTTCTCAGGGGTTTTGAAATTCTTTTTCAACTTGTAAACATCAGGCATAAAAAATTCTTTTTCCCTAGTGATAGTGTATAATTGATGAATTTTACTGGATTCATCAAAGGCACTAGCAGTGGGTGACAGAGAAGGTGAAGGAGTGAAATCATCATTCTCTGTTTGTTTGAACTCTGTGTATCTAGACTTTAATGGTACACTTATGGGAGTGTATACTGGTCTAGCTACTGGGTCTGAGGAATTAGCGATTCCTTTCAACCTATGGTCAAGCTCTTTGGCAATCTCTCTGTCTCTATGGGAAACAGATGAGAAATCAGATTTCCTTCTGTCAGGAAACTGATCATGCCTGGGAGTGAATCTACTAGATCTACTGGATCTAATAGTATCAAATGATATTCTAACTGATCCATCAGGGAGCTGTCTGATAGTCTCCAGATCAGTCGTAGTTGACTCGGTACTAGATTCTTTATCAAAATTTTCATTCTGCATGGTCCATGACTCTGGTAGGGTCACATCTTTCCAAAGTAGCTGCTTTGGGATTTGGATGTTGGTCTGTGCAGAACTGGCTTGTATTAACATAGTACTTCCTTTAGGACTTGGGTCAAGGCATTGTACATTAAGATTAGTACGAATACACTTGTAATAAATCCTGTAAATATGTACTACGGAACTAGTGTTTTTTACTAACCTGGTAATATCGCCTGTGAGACGGATACCTAGAGTTAGTGCCATATGTGTATTAGGGCAATGGAGATCAAGGGTGAAGTCAGGGAAACAATTAAAGTAGACTGGACCTCGGTGGAGTCCTGTCTCCATGATTCCCAAGACACTGGGTTCCCAATCCAGAAACCTTGCATCTTGTAGTGCTAGTAAGGCAGCAGCATTCCTGCCTTGAGTAATAAGTGGTTTAATGGCCACTTGGACAAGACCTATGTGGATAAAATTATATCCTTTAGTCTTGTGTTTTCTGAGAGTCTCCTTAGTGAGGAGCTCACAAAGCTCATCTTCTTTCCTGAGAGGATGAACTTGTTCAACAGTTTTAACTTTGTGTTCTTCACTAAAGGTTTTCTGAACCCAAGTTGTGCTATAAATATTTTTCTCTTTAACTGGAGGAATATTCCATTTCTTCCAGTCTGTTTTAGCTTCTTCTATCTCTAATTCTTCCTCATTTACTCTATGTGGCATAGAATAATCTGAAGATCTAGATGTACTAGCTCTAGAATTAGATCTGAATAATCTACTCATTTAAAAATCTAAATTGTTATCAAATTTTAAATTAATATGTAAGTTTGACGACACTATACATACCCCATAATCTGGCTCCAATTTCTCTCAACTTCTCGCCAACGATCCCTATTTGCCAATTCTAGGACTTACACTTGGGACACTGGGTGGCTTACGTACTCTTGAGGGTCTGGATTAAGGTTGGGTGATAGGGTGCGAATCTACTTACAAATGAATTTAAAAGATGAAACAAATAAAGATTTCAAAGTGAGTTAGATGACTAAAATGAAATTTCAAAGATAATACACCAGGCCGTCAAAGCAGATTGGGCTACTGGCCTTGGGGGCTGAGTAGTATGTTGGGCTACTGGCCTTGTGGGCTGAGTAGGTGGTAATAAAAATCTGTTTGACAGGACTAATGGCAAGTCAGGTTCAGATTTGGGTAATATTTTATCCTTTCCCTTCCCCCTGGAATTTTTGGAGGAGGTGCCAGATATACTAGGTTTCCTGTCCGCCATGAGGTTCCTGCAAAAATTCTCTGGTTAGGAAATCAGGAATATAATTATGTTCGCCTTTGATATATTCGATATCAAAATCGAAAATACTTAAAATAGATTGCCAACGAGCAAAAATTTGCTTAGCAGCTATATTTTTGACATCTTTGGTTAATACATCCTTGGCTGATTTACAGTCAACCCGCACAAGGAATTTCTGATTCAATATATCATCCTGGAATTTAGAGATACACAGGACAATAGATAAAATCTCTTTTTTAATAGTGGAATAATTCTTTTGGGTCTTATTCCAAATACCAGAATGGAACCGAACAATCTGTTCAGGAGAATTAGGAGATTCTCTCTGGAGGAGGATTCCACCATAACCAATATCGGAGGCATCTGTCTGGATGATTTTGAAGGAATCAACGGACGGAATACCAAGACAGGGAAGAGTTTTGATGAACTTCTTGACCTGTTGAATAATAGAAGTATGAACAGTGGTCCAAGGAGGAGGATTTCCTTTGAGCCTGTCATACAGAGGTTTGATGGTTTGCCTAAGATCCTGATAAAAGTCAGAAACATAATTTAGGGAACCTAAAAACCTTTGTAACTGGGTTTTGTCCAGAATTTCATCTGGGAATTTATCTGCAAATTGGATGGCTCTACTAATAGGAGTGATAGTAGAATCCTGGATGTTGTATCCTAAAAACCTTACTGAGGTTTGGAATAACTTAATCTTAGATGCAGATAAGACTAATCCATTCTGTTTAACAATTGTATAAAAAGCATGAAGGTGCTTCCAGTGTTCTTCTATTGTTCTGGAGAAGATGAGTATGCCATCTATATAGACAATAGAAAAATGACTGATAGAATTGAATACTTCATTCATTATGTTCTGGAATTCACTTGGGGCATTTTTTAACCCAAAGGGCATGACATTCCATTCATAATGTCCGAAGGGGTAGTAAAAACGGTTTTATACCTGTCCATAGGGTGGATCTGTATTTGCCAAAAACCACTTTTGAGATCAAATTTGGAAAAGATAGTGGACTTATTGAGTCTCTTTATCAAATCCTGTTTGTTAGGTATAGGGTACCTAATCCATTCTAAAACCTTGTTTAAAGGTTTGTAATTAATGACTAACCTTGGGACTCCTCTTTCTAACTCTGCGTTTTTGACTACGTAGAAAGCAGGACAAGACCAAGGTGACTTACTATTCCTAATGATACCATTTTTCAGTAACTCTGAGATTTCCTTTTTACAGATCTCAGTAGTTTCATGGTTCATTTGGATTGGTCTGGATTTAGTGGGAATATTGTTTTCACTAAACCCTTTAATATAAGGAAGTCTGACCATGTGTTTCTTCCTATGCCAGAATGCTGTAGGAAGGGAGGAACAAACTTCTGATTCTAAGTTTTCCCTAAACCTATCGATCTTTTGTTGTAAGATTGGATTGGTTAGCTTTTCTTTAGTTCTGAGGTGGTTAATATCTTGTTTAAGAAATTCCACTTGTTTAATTTTCCTGTTAATAACATTAAGGGACTGTGAGACAGAAACGTCTTTTAGCTGCCTTAAATGTTTTTTCTCAGGTTTTGTAATAAATGGAAATACAATTTTTCTTCCAAAATGCTTGGTTGATATTCCATCTGTATCTGTACTAAAGGGGTACAAGAGATATATAAATGGAAGACCAAGAATAACAGCATCAGTCATGTTGTTAACAAGAAGGAATGATGTTTCAAAACATACATCTTGTTAACAGACATGAACTCTGGGAAGTTTGCATTTAACATTCATTTTGCTGCCATTGGCAGAACTAATTCTTTCCAATGTTTTTTCATAAAACATGGTTGGAATTAATCCTTCTTGGATGCAGTTAACATCTGCTCCAGTATCCAATAGGGCAATAACAGTAATATGAAAACTATTGTTAATGATTAATTTTACTTCAACATGCCATTTTTGGACAGTTAAAGAATTAATCAGACTAATTCTTTTGTCATTAATAGTGGCTCCTTCCTGGAATGAAGGCAGGTTCGTTACACCAGAAGTTTCCGTCTGAAAGGAGGTGGTTACTGGTATCCCCTGTGTGTAGCCTTGATGATCAAAAGGATTAGTAAAATCTGCAGTCTGATCTTCTGGATCAGAATCCTGGGATTTTTCAGAATATTTTTCTGTTTGTAAAAGAGTTAAAGCTTCAGCAAATTTCTTGTCTTGAGCTTTTAAATCTTTTATTTCTATTTTAAGCTTATTAACTTCACTCTGGAGATCTTGTAAGGTGATTTCTTTTTTCTTTTCCTTACTAAATCTTTCCATAGTTTTGTTAAGGCTTATTAATGGTTTTTCAATAATAGGTTGCTTATTATCCTTTTTACTGAAAAGGTTTCTAAGCTGTTTGACATACTTATCTTTTAGATCTGGATCCTCTATCTTGGAGATCAAGTCTATAAGTATGTGTTCTTCATTTTGCTTTGTGATTACCCTAACTTGTTTTTGACAAGAGCATCCTATTTTAATTTTAGGTGCATCAGGGTGATCAGAAGCCGAATAATAATCTGAGGAATCTGAGGTGTCTATTGGACTGTTTGATTCTTCAGAACTTTCAAGATTGTTTATCCTAAAGATTTCAAGGATTCTGTCCTCATCATCTTGGGATAAATTTAATCTTTTGACTTGTTTTTTAACTGGGCACTCAGGACTAATGTGGCCTGATTTTCCACAGTTAAAACAGGTAATAGTATCTTGGACCTTTCCCTTTCCTTTGTGATCTGTCCTTTTAGATCTAAATTTTCTTCTAGGTTTCCTGGAAGATTCTGGTTTAGATCTTTTGGCAGTTTTGTGGTGAGGGAAAAATCTTTGATAAGATTTGTTTCTGGAATAAGGCTTATGTGATTTGGTTTTTCTGTGTTTTTTATGGGAAGGAGCTAATGGCTGTAACCCATATTGTTCACAAAAATTTCCTAATTCATATTTAGCCTTATGTTTTTCATTTGTTAACTGCTTATTGATTCTCAGATCAACACACCATTTTAATCCTACATTTTGGATGGTGCTAATGAGTTCTCCATAAGCAAGACTATCATATTCAATGATTCCTGTGTCTTTGCTAAGGGCTTCTCTTACCTTATGGGCAAAGAGATTGGGTAGTCCATTAACAAATTTTTCTTTCCAGAATGCTTTCTGGCAGTCTGGTCGAACCATGACACGGGAAACAAAGACATCTTTATACCACCTAAAGTCACTAAGTGTGGGACATTTTAGGTTGGTCAATTGGTCATGAATCCTAGCAGTAATGCTACTAGGGGTGCCAACAAAGTGCTTGATGATGGTGAATATAAGAGTATTACAACCATCAGGTCTAGTTGTTCCAATTCTTTCATCAAAGATCGGAATGCCTTCATCATCTTTGAGAACATCATTAATGATACTGTCTCTTTGTTCCTGGGTTAAATAATTATCCCACCAATTTCTAAGAACACTTGTGAATCCTGAAACTATTAGTTTGACAATCTCAGGTTCAGGGCTATCTAGATTGGTCATATAATTATTTAAAACCATGGATAGATGACTGATTTTATTAAGAATTTCCTGTTCACTTAGACCATCTATGTTCCATTCATAGAGCTTGTTAGACTGAACAGAAAATTGATTCAACACATTTTTCTCTTCATACTGAAGATCTGGTGGAGTAGGTCTGGAATACCAGTTCTTTGTGGAGCTGGTAGGGCCTCTAACCAGTGCATTGATTTTAGAATCAGGTTGGGTCATACTGTGATCCCTAAACTGATTTTCTAAGTTTTCTATGTCAGAATCATGGGTGTCTTCTGGACTATCAGATTCTGAATTAGACTCTGAACTTTCTTCAGTTTGGTTGATGACTGTTATCTGGGAAGTACTAGTGGACTCCTTTTTAGATAAAAGTGCATCAATCTGTTGAATTAGGTTTTTGTCTTTTAAACCTAAATTCTTTCTTTCTTCAGGTAGGTTGACTAGAGGTCTTTCTACTGAAGATGGTTTAATTTCATCTATTTTAGTTTCAATTTTATCCAACTGTTTACCTATAGTGATTAGGCTTTGGTTGGTGAAATTGACCTGTTCGACTATCTTCTTTTCAGATTCTAAAACTGGAATCTTAAAGGGAGTGGCCGTAACAGTTTTGGTAGCATATCTAATTTCAATGGTTTCTGCTGGTGGATGACTAGAGGTTACCACGACAGATTCTGTTTTCCAATTTTGCTGAGTTACTACCTTTACTTCTTTGTGGAAGTTTTTTAAGTAGTCTTCAAAAGCAATTTCGGACTCTAATTTATACATTAATTTAACCCATTCTTTTTTAATGGTTTCCTGGGTTTTACAAGGTAAAGATTCAAAAGCTTTCCTAAGAGGTCTGTTCTCAGGGGTTTTGAAATTCTTTTTCAACTTGTAAACATCAGGCATAAAAAATTCTTTTTCCCTAGTGATAGTGTATAATTGATGAATTTTACTGGATTCATCAAAGGCACTAGCAGTGGGTGACAGAGAAGGTGAAGGAGTGAAATCATCATTCTCTGTTTGTTTGAACTCTGTGTATCTAGACTTTAATGGTACACTTATGGGAGTGTATACTGGTCTAGCTACTGGGTCTGAGGAATTAGCGATTCCTTTCAACCTATGGTCAAGCTCTTTGGCAATCTCTCTGTCTCTATGGGAAACAGATGAGAAATCAGATTTCCTTCTGTCAGGAAACTGATCATGCCTGGGAGTGAATCTACTAGATCTACTGGATCTAATAGTATCAAATGATATTCTAACTGATCCATCAGGGAGCTGTCTGATAGTCTCCAGATCAGTCGTAGTTGACTCGGTACTAGATTCTTTATCAAAATTTTCATTCTGCATGGTCCATGACTCTGGTAGGGTCACATCTTTCCAAAGTAGCTGCTTTGGGATTTGGATGTTGGTCTGTGCAGAACTGGCTTGTATTAACATAGTACTTCCTTTAGGACTTGGGTCAAGGCATTGTACATTAAGATTAGTACGAATACACTTGTAATAAATCCTGTAAATATGTACTACGGAACTAGTGTTTTTTACTAACCTGGTAATATCGCCTGTGAGACGGATACCTAGAGTTAGTGCCATATGTGTATTAGGGCAATGGAGATCAAGGGTGAAGTCAGGGAAACAATTAAAGTAGACTGGACCTTGGTGGAGTCTTGTCTCCATGATTCCCAAGACACTGGGTTCCCAATCCAGAAACCTTGCATCTCGTAGTGCTAGTAAGGCAGCAGCATTCCTGCCTTGAGTAATAAGTGGTTTAATGGCCACTTGGACAAGACCTATGTGGATAAAATTATATCCTTTAGTCTTGTGTTTTCTGAGAGTCTCCTTAGTGAGGAGCTCACAAAGCTCATCTTCTTTCCTGAGAGGATGAACTTGTTCAACAGTTTTAACTTGGTGTTCTTCACTAAGGGTTTTCTGAACCCAAGTTGTGCTATAAATATTTTTCTCTTTAACTGGAGGAATATTCCATTTCTTCCAGTCTGTTTTAGCTTCTTCTATCTCTAATTCTTCCTCATTTACCCTATGTGGCATAGAATAATCTGAAGATCTAGATGTACTAGCTCTAGAATTAGATCTGAATAATCTACTCATTTAAAAATCTAAATTGTTATCAAATTTTAAATTAATATGTAAGTTTGACGACACTATACATACCCCCTAATCTGGCTCCAATTTCTCTCAACTTCTCGCCAACGATCCCTATCTGCCAATTCTAGGACTTACACTTGGGACACTGGGTGGCTTACGTACTCTTGAGGGTCTGGATTAAGGTTGGGTGATAGGGTGCGAATCTACTTACAAATGAATTTAAAAGATGAAACAGATAAAGATTTCAAAGTGAGTTAGATGACTCACTTTGAAAGAAATTTCAAAGCACCTACTTTGGAAAGATGTGACCCTACCAGAGTCATGGACCATGCAGAATGAAAATTTTGATAAAGAATCTAGTACCGAGTCAACTACGACTGATCTGGAGACTATCAGACAGCTCCCTGATGGATCAGTTAGAATATCATTTGATACTATTAGATCCAGTAGGTCTAGTAGATTCACTCCCAGGCATGATCAGTTTCCTGACAGAAGGAAATCTGATTTCTCATCTGTTTCCCATAGAGACAGAGAGATTGCCAAAGAGCTTGACCATAGGTTGAAAGGAATCGCTAATTCCTCAGACCCAGTAGCTAGACCAGTATACACTCCCATAAGTGTACCATTAAAGTCTAGATACACAGAGTTCAAACAAACAGAGAATGATGATTTCACTCCTTCACCTTCTCTGTCACCCACTGCTAGTGCCTTTGATGAATCCAGTAAAATTCATCAATTATACACTATCACTAGGGAAAAAGAATTTTTTATGCCTGATGTTTACAAGTTGAAAAAGAACAAAACCCCTGAGAACAGACCTCTTAGGAAAGCTTTTGAATCTTTACCTTGTAAAACCCAGGAAACCATTAAAAAAGAATGGGTTAAATTAATGTATAAATTAGAGTCCGAAATTGCTTTTGAAGACTACTTAAAAAACTTCCACAAAGAAGTAAAGGTAGTAACTCAGCAAAATTGAAAAACAGAATCTGCCGTGGTAACCTCTAGTCATCCACCAGCAGAAACCATTGAAATTAGATATGCTACCAAAACTGTTACGGCCACTCCCTTTAAGATTCCAGTTTTAGAATCTGAAAAGAAGATAGTCGAACAGGTCAATTTCACCAACCAAAGCCTAATCACTATAGGTAAACAGTTGGATAAAATTGAAACTAAAATAGATGAAATTAAACCATCTTCAGTAGAAAGACCTCTAGTCAACCTACCTGAAGAAAGAAAGAATTTAGGTTTAAAAGACAAAAACCTAATTCAACAGATTGATGCACTTTTATCTAAAAAGGAGTCCACTAGTACTTCCCAGATAACAGTCATCAACCAAACTGAAGAAAGTTCAGAGTCTAATTCAGAATCTGATAGTCCAGAAGACACCCATGATTCTGACATAGAAAACTTAGAAAATCAGTTTAGGGATCACAGTATGACCCAACCTGATTCTAAAATCAATGCACTGGTTAGAGTCCCTACCAGCTCCACAAAGAACTGGTATTCCAGACCTACTCCACCAGATCTTCAGTATGAAGAGAAAAATGTGTTGAATCAATTTTCTGTTCAGTCTAACAAGCTCTATGAATGGAACATAGATGGTCTAAGTGAACAGGAAATTCTTAATAAAATCAGTCATCTATCCATGGTTTTAAATAATTATATGACCAATCTAGATAGCCCTGAACCTGAGATTGTCAAACTAATAGTTTCAGGATTCACAGGTGTTCTTAGAAATTGGTGGGATAATTATTTAACCCAGGAACAAAGAGACAGTATCATTAATGCTGTTCTCAAAGATGATGAAGGCATTCCGATCTTTGATGAAAGAATTGGAACAACTAGACCTGATGGTTGTAATACTCTTATATTCACCATCATCAAGCACTTTGTTGGCACCCCTAGTAGCATTACTGCTAGGATTCATGACCAATTGACCAACCTAAAATGTCCCACACTTAGTGACTTTAGGTGGTATAAAGATGTCTTTGTTTCCCGTGTCATGGTTCGACCAGACTGCCAGAAAGCATTCTGGAAAGAAAAATTTGTTAATGGACTACCCAATCTCTTTGCCCATAAGGTAAGAGAAGCCCTTAGCAAAGACACAGGAATCATTGAATATGATAGTCTTGCTTATGGAGAACTCATTAGCACCATCCAAAATGTAGGATTAAAATGGTGTGTTGATCTGAGAATCAATAAGCAATTAACAAATGAAAAACATAAGGCTAAATATGAATTAGGAAATTTTTGTGAACAATATGGGTTACAGCCATTAGCTCCTTCCCATAAAAAACACAGAAAAACCAAATCACATAAGCCTTATTCCAGAAACAAATCTTATCAAAGATTTTTCCCTCACCACAAAACTGCCAAAAGATCTAAACCAGAATCTTCCAGGAAACCTAGAAGAAAATTTAGATCTAAAAGGACAGATCACAAAGGAAAGGGAAAGGTCCAAGATACTATTACCTGTTTTAACTGTGGAAAATCAGGCCACATTAGTCCTGAATGCCCAGTTAAAAAAAAGTCAAAAGATTAAATTTATCCCAAGATGATGAGGACAGAATCCTTGAAATCTTTAGGATAAACAATCTTGAAAGTTCTGAAGAATCAAACAGTCCAATAGACACCTCAGATTCCTCAGATTATTATTCAGCTTCTGATCACCCTGATGCACCTAAAATTAAAATAGGATGCTCTTGTCAAAAACAAGTTAGGGTAATCACAAAGCAAAATGAAGAACACATACTTATAGACTTGATCTCCAAGATAGAGGATCCAGATCTAAAAGATAAGTATGTCAAACAGCTTAGAAACCTTTTCAGTAAAAAGGATAATAAGCAACCTATTATTGAAAAACCATTAATAAGCCTTAACAAAACTATGGAAAGATTTAGTAAGGAAAAGAAAAAAGAAATCACCTTACAAGATCTCCAGAGTGAAGTTAATAAGCTTAAAATAGAAATAAAAGATTTAAAAGCTCAAGACAAGAAATTTGCTGAAGCTTTAACTCTTTTACAAACAGAAAAATATTCTGAAAAATCCCAGGATTCTGATCCAGAAGATCAGACTGCAGATTTTACTAATCCTTTTGATCATCAAGGCTACACACAGGGGATACCAGTAACCTCCTCCTTTCAGACGGAAACTTCTGGTGTAACGAACCTGCCTTCATTCCAGGAAGGAGCCACTATTAATGACAAAAGAATTAGTCTGATTAATTCTTTAACTGTCCAAAAATGGCATGTTGAAGTAAAATTAATCATTAACAATAGTTTTCATATTACTGTTATTGCCCTATTGGATACTGGAGCAGATGTTAACTGCATCCAAGAAGGATTAATTCCAACCATGTTTTATGAAAAAACATTGGAAAGAATTAGTTCTGCCAATGGCAGCAAAATGAATGTTAAATACAAACTTCCTAGAGTTCATGTCTGTCAACAAGATGTATGTTTTGAAACATCATTCCTTCTTGTTAACAACATGACTGATGCTGTTATTCTTGGTCTTCCATTTATATATCTCTTGTACCCCTTTAGTACAGATACAGATGGAATATCAACCAAGCATTTTGGAAGAAAAATTGTATTTCCATTTATTACAAACCTGAGAAAAAACATTTAAGGCAGCTAAAAGACGTTTCTGTCTCACAGTCCCTTAATGTTATTAACAGGAAAATTAAACAAGTGGAATTTCTTAAACAAGAGATTAACCACCTCAGAACTAAAGAAAACCTAACCAATCCAATCTTACAACAAAAGATCGATAGGTTTAGGGAAAACTTAGAATCAGAAGTTTGTTCCTCCCTTCCTACAGCATTCTGGCATAGGAAGAAACACATGGTCAGACTTCCTTATATTAAAGGGTTTAGTGAAAACAATATTCCCACTAAATCCAGACCAATCCAAATGAACCATGAAACTACTGAGATCTGTAAAAAGGAAATCTCAGAGTTACTGAAAAATGGTATCATTAGGAATAGTAAGTCACCTTGGTCTTGTCCTGCTTTCTACGTAGTCAAAAACGCAGAGTTAGAAAGAGGAGTCCCAAGGTTAGTCATTAATTACAAACCTTTAAACAAGGTTTTAGAATGGATTAGGTACCCTATACCTAACAAACAGGATTTGATAAAGAGACTCAATAAGTCCACTATCTTTTCCAAATTTGATCTCAAAAGTGGTTTTTGGCAAATACAGATCCACCCTATGGACAGGTATAAAACCGCTTTTACTACTCCCTTCGGACATTATGAATGGAATGTCATGCCCTTTGGGTTAAAAAATGCCCCAAGTGAATTCCAGAACATAATGAATGAAGTATTCAATTGTATCAGTCATTTTTCTATTGTCTATATAGATGATATACTCATCTTCTCCAGAACAATAGAAGAACACTGGAAGCACCTTTATGCTTTTTATACAATTGTTAAACAAAATGGATTAGTCTTATCTGCATCTAAGATTAAGTTATTCCAAACCTCAGTAAGGTTTTTAGGATACAATATCCAGGATTCTACTATCACTCCTATTAGTAGAGCCATCCAATTTGCAGATAAATTCCCAGATGAAATTCTGGACAAAACCCAGTTACAAAGGTTTTTAGGTTCCCTAAATTATGTTTCTGACTTTTATCAGGATCTTAGGCAAACCATCAAACCTCTGTATGACAGGCTCAAAGGAAATCCTCCTCCTTGGACCACTGTTCATACTTCTATTATTCAACAGGTCAAGAAGTTCATCAAAACTCTTCCCTGTCTTGGTATTCCGTCCGTTGATTCTTCAAAATCATCCAGACAGATGCCTCCGATATTGGTTATGGTGGAATCCTCCTTCAGAGAGAATCTCCTAATTCTCCTGAACAGATTGTTCGGTTCCATTCTGGTATTTGGAATAAGACCCAAAAGAATTATTCCACTATTAAAAAAGAGATTTTATCTATTGTCCTGTGTATCTCTAAATTCCAGGATGATATATTGAATCAGAAATTCCTTGTGCGGGTTGACTGTAAATCAGCCAAGGATGTATTAACCAAAGATGTCAAAAATATAGCTGCTAAGCAAATTTTTGCTCGTTGGCAATCTATTTTAAGTATTTTCGATTTTGATATAGAATATATCAAAGGCGAACATAATTATATTCCTGATTTCCTAACCAGAGAATTTTTGCAGGAACCTCATGGCGGACAGGAAACCTAGTATATCTGGCACCTCCTCCAAAAATTCCAGGGGGAAGGGAAAGGATAAAATATTACCCAAATCTGAACCTGACTTGCCATTAGTCCTGTCAAACAGATTTTTATTACCACCTACTCAGCCCACAAGGCCAGTAGCCCAACATACTACTCAGCCCCCAAGGCCAGTAGCCCAATCTGCTTTGGTAATCCGGCCAGTAGCCGTATCAACCACTATTAACCCATTAACCTTCACCCAAATGGCCCAACAGCAACCTGTCAGGACCACTAGTGCCATGACAAACCCCTATCAGGCCTCACAACCCTTTGTAGCCCAATTAGGCCCAAAGGTTGACTATGTAAAGCCTATTCTGAGAATGTCCTAGCCATTGAACTAGCCCATTCTAAATACAAGGATCCAAAAGACCTTGTGCAAGCCTATCTCCCAACAGGATGGACTTATGTTCCAGTAGACTTGGAGAAACCCCATAGTTTCTACCAAGATATTCTCTACTATACTAAATCCATTTTTACCAAGCCCATTTATGATAAGATAAACCCAAATAAGGTTATCTATCATAGCTTGTATATTACCAAGATTATTTCTGTTGACGAATGGGGTTCTCACCCTTCTTTGCTCAGAGAACTTCCCTATCACAACAGACAGTTCAATTATTATGACTACATTGAATCGTGGTCAAAAATATTACTCTACCAGAATGAGGATTTGTCCCATTCCTGGTTCCTGAATTTCCATAAAGATTTCAAAAGCCATATTCCTGCATGGTTTAATCAGTGGTGGCATCAACACGGTCCCATTGATGAAATCTTTCCAGCTGATCTTAAAGATCAGATTAATATCTTTTACTCCCTTTACCGTCCTAGTAAACAGGAGTCCCCATTACCTTTATTACTAATATTTCTTTGCAGGTACAAAGTCCCGTGGATACTCAAATGGCAATGGGAAATTGTGGGATTTAACTTGACCCGACAATTCTATGCCAAATGGTGGCCCAGGTTTCAGCATAGCGACACTATTGCAATGGTGAAACGAGACTTCCCTGTAAGGGTACCAACTCCAGTAGAAGTTTCAGGTCCCTTACAACCAGCAACTCCAATGAAGGAACTGCTCGCTCATTCAAGCCAGGCTAACCTTCCTACAAGACAAGCTCATCCAGAAGAATTTTCATCTAAAGGTTCTCAGAAGAAGTCTAGCAAGAAGAAGTCCAAGGCAAAGCTCCTCCAGAAGCTCCTTGAACAACTTGACTCAGATAGTGAATCATCTTCTCAAAGTTCCTCCTCAGAACTCCCAGCAGGATATGCTCAGGATCCTTTTGAAGGAATAGAAGACTTTGATGTTGATGACCTCACGCTTGACCTTGCACTCCCGTGAATTATTATTTACATAAAGTGGCTTCAATCACTACTTTCTTCAGAAAAGAAAGAAAAGCTGTCCACTATGTGTAAAGATAATATCACAAGTCTGCATAGGATCCCCTTTCCCTAAAACAGGATTCTCACAGACAAAGGCAGGACCCACAGATCTGCTTTTCCACCGAAAGATGGATTCCCAGGACAAACAAGGACCCACTAGTCCTTTCAACATGTCCTAGTTACCCGGGTAAAAGAACCTTACTCCACTTTTCAGCCGAAAGCAAGAAAGTGAATTACTTTACCCTGAGTAAAAGAGAAAGGCAGAATTATTACCAAAAAAGAATCCGGAGTCCCTTACCTCTATATAAGGCAGCTCCCACTTCTCAACAAACCAAGCTTTGAATATTCCAAACACTCTCTAGTTTGGTTTCAAAGAAACATTACAAACCCACTAGTTTTGTAATCCTACCTCTCACTTGTAAAAGCCTTCTTCATGATGCAAAAGAAGAGCTTCTCAAGCCCTATTACCACTTATTTCCACTAGACCATTAGTTCTAGTGTTGTAAGTATTTATTTCAATTAAAATATTTTGTATATTTTCCATATCTGTCTCACATTCCTCTATCTTCCATGAATTCCGCACTTTTCTTTATTTTGGTGAATCGTGGTCAAAAATATTACTCTACCAGAATGAGGATTTGTCCCATTCCTGGTTCCTGAATTTCCATAAAGATTTCAAAAGCCATATTCCTGCATGGTTTAATCAGTGGTGGCATCAACACGGTCTCATTGATGAAATCTTTCCAGCTGATCTTAAAGATCAGATTAATATCTTTTACTCCCTTTACCGTCCTAGTAAACAGGAGTCCCCATTACCTTTATTACTAATATTTCTTTGCAGGTACAAAGTCCCGTGGATACTCAAATGGCAATGGGAAATTGTGGGATTTAACTTGACCCGACAATTCTATGCCAAATGGTGGCCCAGGTTTCAGCATAGCGACACTATTGCAATGGTGAAACGAGACTTCCCTGTAAGGGTACCAACTCCAGTAGAAGTTCCAGGTCCCTTACAACCAGCAACTCCAATGAAGGAACTGCCCGCTCATTCAAGCCAGGCTAACCTTCCTACAAGACAAGCTCATCCAGAAGAATCTTCATCTAAAGGTTCTCAGAAGAAGTCTAGCAAGAAGAAGTCCAAGGCAAAGCTCCTCCAGAAGCTCCTTGAACAACTTGACTCAGATAGTGAATCATCTTCTCAAAGTTCCTCCTCAGAACTCCCAGCAGGATATGCTCAGGATCCTTTTGAAGGAATAGAAGACTTTGATGTTGATGACCTCACGCCTGACCTTGCACTCCCGTGAATTATTATTTACATAAAGTGGCTTCAATCACTACTTTCTTCAGAAAAGAAAGAAAAGCTGTCCACTATGTGTAAAGATAATATCACAAGTCTGCATAGGATCCCCTTTCCCTAAAAGCAGGATTCTCACAGACAAAGGCAGGACCCACAGATCTGCTTTTCCACCGAAAGATGGATTCCCAGGACAAACAAGGACCCACTAGTCCTTTCAACATGTCCTAGTTACCCGGGTAAAAGAACCTTACTCCACTTTTCAGCCGAAAGCAAGAAAGTGAATTACTTTACCCTGAGTAAAAGAGAAAGGCAGAATTATTACCAGAAAAGAATCCGGAGTCCCTTACCTCTATATAAGGCAGCTCCCACTTCTCAACAAACCAAGCTTTGAATATTCCAAACACTCTCTAGTTTGGTTTCAAAGAAACATTACAAACCCACTAGTTTTGTAATCCTACCTCTCACTTGTAAAAGCCTTCTTCATGATGCAAAAGAAGAGCTTCTCAAGCCCTATTACCACTTATTTCCACTAGACCATTAGTTCTAGTGTTGTAAGTATTTATTTCAATTAAAATATTTTGTATATTTTCCATATCTGTCTCACATTATATATATATATATATTTCTAAATTTAAATCCGAACAATTACCCACAATGAAAGGACCAGTTAAAAATTATAAATCTTACTTGAATCCAGAGTGATAATATATTTTATTGAAAAAAAAAAAATATAACCCAAAAAAATTTAAAGAAAACTTTGATCATAGCCCTTCTAGTTTATCATATTTTCAAGAATATTTCCTCTATTTTTTGAATTTTCATTAACACCCCTATCAAATTAAAATAGAATTTTCATTAACACCCCTATGAAATTAAAAATATTAATTAGAATGCAATTTTATTAAATTGCTCATGATATATTTTAAGAAAAATTTTATTCACACCTTATCTAGATAGGCATATCTTCAATGAGATCTTCTCTATTTTTAAAATTTTTTACGTAGTAAAATTTAAACCGATTAAAACTCAATTCGATTTAATTAAAATTTATTTTTTACGTATTAAAATTCGATTCGATTAAAAATTATATATTTTTTACATATTAAAATTTGAGTAAATTGAAATTTTATTCGAGCCGATTAAAATCCATTTTTAATTGGCTTGAATTAAATTTTAATCAACTCGCACTGAATTTTAATCGATTCAAATTTTAATACATAAAAAAATATAAATTTTAATAAACTCAAATTTTAATATGTAAAAAATTAAATTTTAATCAACTTGAATTAAATTTTAATTGACACGAATTTTATTAAGAAAAAAAATATAAATCTTGATCAACTCGAAGCTTATTTTAATCAGCGCTACCTGCTTAGAGAGAGCTCAAATCGGATCAAATTTTAATACGTAAAGAAAATAAAATTTAATCAATTTAAATCAAATTTTAGTATGTTGAAAAATAAATTTTAATATGTTCAAATTTTATTGAATTTTATGTATAAAGATTATTTAGGGTTTATTTAGAGGTAGTTTTGGTATTTTGGATAATTTGTTTTTGTTTGAAATAGTAGTTTATTGGCAATGGGTACAGTGATGTTTAAATATAAATTAAAATGGGTATCAATAATGTTTTAGATAATATAATAGATGTCTTTGAAAATATAATAAAATAGAAAACGTGTGAGTGATTTTTTCAAAAATCTAAATCCGGTTAATCCCACGTCATATCACATAATTGATGACGTGGATAAATCTGGGGGCTTCTGGAAAACACCGGGGGAAACGGGAGGCGAAAGTTTGTAGTTTAACCCAAACAAACCCCAACCGACGCCATTGACCCCTAATTCCTCCGTATTTCCGGATACGCCCCTCCAATTCCTTAACGAAGTGGGCAAAAAAACTCCTATAAATACAATCCCTCGCTCTCCTCTCCCTCACATCAATTCATTCCCAAATCTCATATCTCTGTTCACAGTTCTCTCTCTCCCCTACAAAACCCTAGCAAATCAAAGAAGCTTTTCGTATTTTCTCTCCTCCAAGATGCAGATCTTCGTGAAAACCTTAACCGGCAAGACAATAACTCTCGAAGTCGAGGGTTCAGATACAATCGACAACGTCAAGGCGAAAATCCAAGACAAGGAAGGAATTCCTCCTGATCAGCAACGTTTAATCTTCGCCGGAAAACAACTCGAGGACGGCCGAACCCTAGCCGATTACAATATCCAAAAAGAATCGACTCTCCACCTCGTGCTCCGTCTCCGCGGCGGCATGCAGATCTTCGTCAAGACTCTCACCGGCAAGACGATCACGCTCGAAGTCGAGAGTTCTGATACGATCGACAACGTCAAGGCCAAGATTCAGGACAAGGAAGGAATTCCTCCGGATCAGCAGAGGTTGATCTTCGCCGGAAAACAACTCGAGGACGGCAGAACCCTAGCCGATTACAACATCCAAAAGGAATCGACTCTCCATCTGGTTTTGAGGCTTCGCGGTGGTATGCAGATCTTTGTGAAAACTCTAACCGGGAAAACAATTACCCTTGAGGTTGAGAGTTCCGACACTATCGATAATGTCAAGGCCAAGATTCAAGATAAGGAGGGCATTCCACCAGATCAGCAGAGGCTGATTTTTGCAGGTAAACAGCTCGAGGATGGACGAACACTGGCCGATTATAACATCCAGAAAGAGTCGACCCTTCATCTTGTCCTCCGACTCCGCGGTGGGATGCAAATCTTCGTTAAGACCTTGACAGGGAAGACGATTACATTGGAGGTGGAGAGCTCGGACACAATTGATAATGTGAAGGCGAAGATTCAAGACAAAGAAGGCATTCCTCCGGACCAGCAGCGTCTGATTTTTGCTGGCAAGCAGTTGGAGGATGGAAGGACTTTGGCGGATTACAATATCCAGAAGGAGTCTACCCTGCACCTTGTCCTTCGTCTTCGTGGTGGTTATTTCTGAGTAGTTTATATGGATTTCAAGAAGCTATCAATAGTTTAGTAAGAATCTATGTAGTACTCTAATACTTTTCTATAAGTCTCTGTTTTGCATCAATCTGTGTGGTCTGTTTTTCAATAAAATTGTTAAGTTTGCTTTATTAAATGTCTTCAGTAAAGAACGGTGCTTGACTGAGTTTTTGAGAAGGCCATGTCTGACTTCTCAGCGTACTTATCTGTGATGATCATGAAATAATAAAATTAATTTATTAAAAATCAAATTAATAAAATTAATTCATTAAAAATCAAATTTGTTTTTGTTAATATTATGATCATAAGCAGTGGAATCCAAAATCAAATACCCTTTTGTTGGTTGTGTCACCTTGTGATATATGGGAAGTGCTGAGCCCGAAAGTATAACCCCAGTGCATCCAGAAACTCTACTGAATATTTTATGACTCGGTTGACAAACTGGGTCTACTCTACTTTGGCGATGACAGGCTTAAGCATAAGCCCAAAGACCAAAATTTTTGGGAAAAAATGGGGCATTCCGAGAATTGAACTCGGGACCTCTCGCACCCTAAGCGAGAATCATGCCACTAGACCAAATGCCCTTGTTGTCTGCAAGCCTTTTTAAATATTTATTTATTTGTATATATGACTGTATTGTTTACGCCTTATTATAGTCCAACTATAAGGGCAGTGGCGTTGCAAGCTGCACAAAATCATCAAATTGTACTCTTCTGCTCTGCACACTGATTTCAAACATGAGAAAGGAGTGTTTTATTGTTGTTACTCTGGATCAGGTGCTTGTGGTTCTGCATTTAACACTTCTACTTGATAGTGCTCCCCAAGAGATTTAGGTGCTTTTCCACTCTGCTTGTGTGTTTGAGCTGGAGTGTTTCTCCCTTGCTTTTAATGATTCTAATGAAAATCCCTCTGTTATCGATGGGTGTGCTTTCTCGGCTCTGTCAATTACGAGAAATAGAGAATCCCACTCTAGTAGTTATTTGTTTATATGGAGGAAGGATATGTAATTATTTATTTGCATGGAGTTGATTATTAATTTTTGTAGGTCCATTTGCTTATTTATTTTGATACTATTGGTTGCCGTTGTAATGAATATTTTTTCATGAATGTACAGGTTCCGCTCTATGTGGTGCTAATCCATTGTGGAGGTGTTTGGATCGCAATGGATGGATTAGGTTGGATTAGATTTGAATCCGAATACAATCCAACCCAATACTGAGTAATCCGGGTTATTCAATCTTAATGAATAGAATTTTATCATATCCCATCTTTGGATGGAAAATGATGGTGTAAATTAGTGCGGATGAGCAGAGGGAATGGATTATACTTGGCAACTGGGGTCTGAGCTTCTGGTCTCGTGTAGTTCGTGTTTAAGATTACTAGGGGATTAGGGGAGACTTGCACAATAAAAGTAAAGTGATTCACTAGCTCGAAAATTTGGCTAGTCCACTCTTCAATGGAGATTCTTTGCTCATTTTCTCTTTTCTAACCATTCAGAAGGTTTACAAGATAGAACATATGTTAACAGGATTCTCTCCTTGCTTTGGGAGAGTTACATAATATTTATAGGGTTGTTCCTAGTTCTATGGGATCTGCACCGAGATCCTTGCTATTTATCCGAGAAACTCTCCTTAATCTTAGGAGAGGATTTTGGCTGATTAAGGATTTTGAGTATGACTCTTTGCCACCTAACAGATTTCTGTTATCATCCAGCTGTCTCCTTATCACTTCCGCTGTTGACGCGTATTGGGGGGGGGGGGAATTTAGCCCTGACTTGAGCTCTGCGTGCCTTTCCCGACTTCTTATCCAGACCTGCTTGTCTGACCTCTTGGCTTGACCTCTTGATCTGACCTCCTGGTTCGACCTCATGGTCGAAAATTATTCTAAGTATCATCAGTTGCCCCCCAGCCCTTATCCCAAGTGAACTTGGGTAGGGGCTGAGCTGAGGCTTAATCAGGATAGACCTCCAGATGTAGACCTCGATTTACGTGCGAACAAATTTTTGACAATTTCAGGTAATCATTTCACTTTCTAGTTTCTCGTGCACGTTCTCCACTATGTACCGTTAGCTTTAAATGCTTCTAAATTGAGGGGGAGCGGTTCATTTCATCATTTGAACTCCCTCTTTGCACTTTTTTCCTCTCTTCTTCCTGCAACTTTCAACTTTTTGATTTTGTTGGTGCCACTAGGGTTTTACTGAGGAACGATTTTTCCTGATTCAATTCGAGGTTTCAACGAGATTTGCTCTTTGCCCCCGATTCTGGCTTTGGCCTACTGTTCCTCCTCTCCTAGGTATGTTTTTTACTCTTTGTTTGTCTCTTCTTTCTGAATCCCTCAGATTTGAGGTGGTTCTTGTATTTTTGGACCTTTCAATTTTGTTATTTTAGAAACCAAGGTCGATCGCTATCTCGAATTCCCCTTTTCTTGGACCCTTATTCGACCGCTAGGGTCTTCCTTACTGGAAGTTGTTGTGTTGTTCCCCAAATCCTTAGGGAGTGTTTCGCAAATATTCCTCCCCTCTATCGTACCTTTAGACTCCCTTTTTTCTGCCCCACCATGTTTGTCTCTTCTAAAGCCACCCCTTCCTTTGTTTCCCTTGTGGGGGATAAGACTGCTGAGGACACCTCGGATTTAGGCGAGGTAGGTGAGAAAATTGACAAATTTCCTAGGGTTGATTCTGCTGAAGCCGAGGGAAACAGCGAGGAAACTCTTCTATCTGTCCCCCTGCGCCCAAAGATTTTAGTAAGGGCAAGACTAAGGTGAGCGGAGTTGGAGTCTCAAGCAGTGCTGAGGGTGCAAGGGCTGCCTTTAGAGCTGCTGAGCTCGCAGGCCCCCGTGAGGTCAGCCCACCTCTAATGAAGGTCCTTAGTGCTCGCTACGGTTTTTCCCCAAGAGTTTAGTTCTGGTGCCCAGATAAATTTACCCCATATGTCTCCTATGTCCATAAGAAGGTTTGATTCTTTATTGCCGCATTTGAGAATGGTCTATGCTTTCCCTTACACCCTTTTGTCAAGAGTGTCCTTTAACATTTCAACGTCTATACTGCTCAGCTATCTCCCAACTTCTAGGGTGTCCTGATGGGCCTTCTTGTTTTCTTCAAGCTACATAAGCTCGGTGTTCCCACTATCTCCTTACTAATTGAACTTTTCAATGTTAATTATACTCCTACTGATGGTTTCTTGTATGTTTCTAAAAGGGTAAAGGGTAAACAAATTATTTCTGACCTTTTGAGCTCCCACAAGGGCTGGAGAAAACTTTTCTTCTTCGTGTGGGGAGAACACTAGGAGTACAACCTGGCTGATAAGACAGATGCTCTCCCTATTCCTAGAGCCTGGTCTGCCCCCTGATAACTTGGGTAAGTTCTTACTCAAACTATCCAAGCTCGGATTTGGAGAGCCCAACTGATCTTGTCCTGTGTTATTTTGTTTTTCAGGTATTCATCTTGAGCTCAACATTGAGGACGAACAGGTGCTGCTGAGGTTGCAGAAGTGTAAACCAGAAAAATATTCTGAACTCATCAAGCCTTGGGTTCTATTAAGGGAAGGGTTCAACCTTCCAGAGGTAATAGTAGAGGCCCCCACCCCAATCTCCATTGTCAGGGCTGAGGAGGTAGCAGGTGAAGTTCCTTCGCCCTTGCCTCTCTCTCTCTCTCTCTCTCTCTCTCTTTTTTTAAAACTTGTCTTATCCTTTTTCCTTCCTTCTCATGTTGGTTTTTCCTTGAGTTTCCAGGCTTTTCTTCGATGGAGCCAACCGCAAAGGATCAAAATGCCAAGCTATCTTTGATGAGAAAGAACCAGAGTGGAAGCAAACGCAAGGCTAAGGCCGGATCAGGGAGTGACTTAGCTTCCAAAGTTCCAATACTATAGGTGACCCCTGCTTTGCCTCAAGCAACCTTAGCGGGGCCCCCAACCTCCTCGGACTCCCCAAAGGCTGCACAGACCTCTCTCTCTTAGGAGACCAGGCTACCCCTTCTAGTGGGGCCCCTGGGCAAGGTCTGACCCCAACTTCTCCCTCTTCAGCAGAGGTTAAGAGAGCCTTGGAGATGGTTTCTCGCATTCTGTCGGGAACTATTCCCCTTGTTCCTCTGAGGGACCATATCTGAAACATTTAAAGATCTGCAAAAGTGAGAAAGGAGGGAGTACCGAGGCAAGCTCGAAATCTTTGATTGATAACGTCAAATGAGCTGCTGAGGCCATTGCTTATATCCTCCCCGAGTCTAACATTCAGAAGGCTTCCACTATGCTACTTGGGAGTTCCATTTCTATTGCCCTCTTTGCCGCTACTTCCGTAAGCTCTGCTGTATATATACGTATATGTTTCTTTTTTATTTGATCGTTCTGATCTGAGCTTTTCCTGGGTTGGGTTTGCTCTTAGATGACCATCCATATTAGCGGGATGTTGAAAAGGATCCAAGCTATGGAGGGTTCTGTTCAGGCTTCCAGAGCTTTTGAACTTAAGGTCGCAGAATTGTCCTTTGAAAACGGCTACCTCAAAGCTTAGATCTAGGATTTGCAAGAGCAAATGGAGAAGCAGACTTCCCTAAACAGGAACTTGGAAGCCGAGAAGGAGAGGATTGAGGGTGAAGGCAAGAGTTATAAGGAAGAGGCTAGAAAAATTAAGGAGGAACTCAGAAAAATCTCTGGGGAGCTTAGGCAGAAAACAATGAATGGCTCAAAGTCAGTCAGGAGTCCCTTGAGGCTTTGAGCTCTTACTGAAATATGAAGAGGAAACCTTCTAGCTGAGACAAACGACACTCTTCGGGAAGAGCTCGAGATGGAGAGGGTAGCAGGTAAGGAGAAAGATAATCTAATTGTCAAGCTAGCTGATGACGTTACTACTTAGTAGGCTTTCGGGTGGCTTGCCTTTCAAGATAGAGTTGAGGAGCTCTACCCTGGATAATATTTCAATTTTAATCCCCCCATTGAGGAGAGGGCTGAGGCGGCCGATCCTGAGGTTAACACCACGCCTCCTCCTACTTCTGAAGCTACCCCTTTCTCTGTCGACCTCGTCTCCCAAGCTCTGGCCCTGGACTCACCATCTACAGAGGTCGATGTCCCTGTCTCAGAAACTCCTAAGATTCCTCTTCTCCTGCCTTTCTCAGAGCTTACAGAAACTTTGACTTTCGAGCTCCCAGCCCTTTCACTTTTAGAGCCTTCAATGGAGGATTTGCTAGCTATTTCCTCTGTTGAAATTCCAGGCTCCCTTCCTGCTCCTGCTACTGAGACTTCTCCTACTGAACTGCAGAGTCCTTCAACTACTCCCTCATCAGGAACTTAGGGCTCTTAAAATGAGAAAATTTTGTAACTCTAAAATGTAACTCTTTTCTGTTTTGAAAAGCACAATTGATTCACAGCTTCTCCTATCTGCATTGTATTTGTACTCATTAACTTTTGCCTTTGAGTTGTGCTATTTTACTTTATATCTTTTCCTTGCCCCTCATTTGCTTTGAGGAGAACTGAGTTCTTCTGAAAGCAAATCTGTTGAAACTATGAGTCTACTGGCTCACTGAGCTCTTTTCAGAGGAACGAAACTGAGGTCTGACCTTAGGAGATTGCTATACTTGTGTTTGGTGGATTTGACGAAGAGAGTTTGTAACTTGATGCTGAGGTCCATAGGTATTTGAGAAGTAGGGAGTTGCCTTGGAAGGTCCATGCAACCATACGAGCTAGACTTAGCTCATAAATATCTGAAGGTAGTGAGCTGCCTTGGAAGGTTTTCCAGGACTGCCAAGTTCTATTACGAGCTCAAAGTTAATCTCCCAAGTTATACTGCAACTTATTGTACTGGACTTCTGCTAGACAGTCGAGGGCCGTTAATGCTGAGATGGATGAGGAGTATCAAGAAAATGTTGAAACTACTAGGTCTGAGCTCGTATGTATGTTGATCTTTTGTGAACATCTGATCGAGACTCTTCCCTCCCCCCTTTTTTTTACACGTTTCCCCAATTGCCTTTCAAAAGTGTAACTACCTTCTTTAATTGGAAAACTCAAAGGTCCGCCAACTTTGGTTCTTGTGTATGTTTTTAATTGCTTTAAACTTGGTGTTCTTATGGTTTTGCTATATCTTCTTGGTTCCTTCCTGTTTTCGGAGCCGCTTTTTTATTCTCGAAGTTTTACCATTCTTCTACTTCTGCTTTTTCCTTACCTTCTCTGAATTTGTCGATGGCTACCCCCATCTCGCCCTTGTTTAGTGAATAGAGATCCTTTGGAATTGAGTGGGATTGACAGACCCGCTACTTAGTTCCTTCGTCAATATCACCCTCAGATTTAGATGGGATAAAGAAGAAGTTATTCCTTGACGTGGAACTAACTCTTCGGGCCCCTTCTTCTGATGAGCCCTGCAATTATCTTCCTCGAGGGGATACTTGTTTCTTTGAGGGGGCTTTGGACATGGAGCTATATCTACCCATTCACCCTGCCGTTGGTTATATCTTGGCTTATTGTGATTTATGCCCTTCTCGTCTCTCTCCCAAGGGGTGGGCCACCGTGATAAGTTTCTTCCTGTTATTGTGCTTGCGGGGGTGATGACAAGTTTTCCACTGTAGAAGAATTCTTTTACTTTTTTGACCTTAAAGAGGATGGGGTCTCATACTTTGTCTATTTTCGATGGAGGCACTTCAAGCTGCGGCGTCTGGTGTTTGACCTTCCTTCTCCTCCTGAGGGATGGGCTCATTGCTTCTTTTATGTTTCTATTTCTAGGGACTCTTGGAGGTCCATAGAGCTACATTATAGAGAGTTCAGAGTTCTTAGATTCTGAAGTTGCTACTCTTATCAAGGTAAGTATCTTGGCAGCCTGTACTTGTTTAGGTCTCCTGATGTTGTTTCCTAATTGTAGGATTTGATTTGGTTGGTAGGTCCTCCTAAGTTGGATTTATTAGAGAAAATGCAAATCAGTCAGATGATCAAAGTTGAGCCTGTGCCTTACTCTGAGCTGATGACACCGGACAACCTATTTCTGTTTAGCGCTGTAGGTGCCGCTGTGGACTTTGTTTCTTACCCAAATTCTACTGATTCATGTTCTTCTGAATTCGATGAGGATGAGGATGTTGGTACATCCTCCAAGAAACGCAAGAGGAGTGGCGCTGCCAGTGACTCTTCGTCTTCATCTGGATCTTCATTGGCCACAATTCTGTTCTCCTCATCCGGGCAGAAACTTATAAATCTTATAACAGAGGCCCAGAAGGAGAGGGATGAGCTAAAAGAAGAAAACGCCCGCCTAAAGGAGGAAGTTATTGAACTCCAGAGATGTCTCAAGGGCGATTAACTGAGAATGTCTCTTGTAATCTTTTTGCTTCCTTTATTGTATTGCTACTAGATATGTGAGCCTTTGTTCTTATTTGACGATTACTTACTCTTCTATCGATTCCTAGGCTCGTGATTTTGCTTTGAATTTTTTCATATGCTTCTATTCTCGAGCTATTGGGCTTGTTTTAGTGAACTAGGAAGTTCGTTGTGAGCTATTGAACTCATTTTTATGAACTAGAGAGTTCATCATGGGCTATTGGGCTAGTTTTATGAGCTAAAGAGTTCATCGTGAACTATAGAGTTCTCTTTATAAACTGAAGAGTTCATTGTGAGCCATTAAGTTCTTTTTATGAACCGAAGAGTTCATCACGAGCTATTAAACTCTTTTTATGAACCAAAGAGTTCATCGTGAACTATAGAGTTCTCCTTATGAACTGAAGAGTTCATCGTGAGCTATTGAGCTCTCTTTATGAATCGAATAGTTCATCGTGAGCTATTGAGCTCTTTTAATGAACCAAAAAGTTCATCGTGAACTATAGAGTTCTCTTTATGAACTGAAGAGTTCATCGTGAGCTATTGGGCTCTTTTTATGAACCGAAAAGTTCATCATAAGCTATTGAGCTCCTTTTATGAACCAAAGAGTTCATCGTGAGCTATTGAGCTCTTTTTTTTTTTTTTGCAATCTCATAGGGGTGAACCAAAGACTCTCGGTTTTATTTGAGAATGATCGAATTACAGAATTGGCTTACTGAAAAATTTTCTTGAGATGTTCTGCATTCCAAGAATGGGGCAGGGTTTTCCCTTCCTCCGTTTGCAACTCATAGTTTCCTGGTTTGACTACCCGTGAGATGATATAGGGACCTTCCCAATTAGGCTCCAACTTCTTATGAGTGGGGTCATTTCTTACTAACAGTAATTTTCTAAGTACCAGGTCACCCACCTTGAAGTTTTTGTGTCTGACCTTTCGATCGTAGCACCTGGCTGTCTTCCTCTGATAAGCCCTGATACGATGCAGAGCTGATTCTCTTTTTTCTTCTAAGAGATCCAGACTCAATAGAAGCAACTTATCATTGAGCCCATCGTTGTGAATTCAGTCCTGGGGGATGGGAGCTCAACCTCAACAAGTGCCACTGCTTCAATTCTAAAGGCCAAGGCAAACGGTGTTTCTTGAGTAACTGACCTGACAGTTGTTCTGTAGGCCCATAATACTTTTGGGAGGTGTTCCACCCACTTACCCTTTAGATCTTCAAGCTTGGTCTTCAGAGATGCTTTTATGGTTCTAATAGTGACCTCTGCTTGCCCGTTAGACTATGGATGAGATAGAGCTGAGAAGTAATTCTTAATTCCGAGCTCAGCACAGAAGTTTTTTAACTTTAGATTGTCGAATTGCTTCCTGTTGTCAGAGACAATTGCCTTGGGAATACCAAACCTACAGATTATAGACTTCCAGGTAAGACTTTGGATTTTCTATTCAGTAATTATTGCCAAAGGCTCTACTTTCGCCCATTTGGTGAAGTAGTCTACTCCAATGACAGCGAACTTGCACTGTCCTATGCTGGTAGGAAAGGGTCCAAGTATGTCCAGACCCCATTGATGGAAAGACCATGGGCTCACCACCGAAGTTAAGAGCTCCGGAGGACAGCGGGGGATGTTGGAATGCATTTGATAGATCTTGTATCTTTTGACCAGATCTGTTGCATCCCTGAGCATTGTGGGCTAGCAGTACCCCTGCCTTAGCGTTTCCCTGCCAAAGCTCAGGCTCCGATGTGGTTGCCACAGACTCCCTCATGGATTTTCCTGAGTATGTAATTGACATCTTCGCCCCCCCCACGCACTTAACAAGAGGTGTTAAATAGAAAATTTAGCTGACCTGGTTCTTAGCTTTGCAGCTTCTTTGGGATCTTCTGGCAAAGTTCCATGCTGAAGTTACCCTAGGATGGGGTCCATCCAGCTTGGTGGGGCTTGTACACGCATCACTTCTTCATCCCAAATGCACATAGATGGTTCTGATAAGTAATCCACCGGAATCAATCTGTCCAAACTTTCCTGTGAGGTTGTTGCCAACCTCGCCAAGGCATCTGCTCGCGAATTCTCAATCTCGGGACATGTCTAATCTTTCACTTGCAAGATCTTTTTGATTAATTATTGTACCTTTCTGAGGTAAAGGATCATCTTCTAACCTTTAGCTTCATATGCCTCCTCTATTTGTCTTACCACCAGCTGGGAGTCACTACAAATCTCCAACTGCTCAGCTTCCATCGAGTGAGCAAGATTGAGTTCGGCAATGATGGCTTCATACTCTACCTCATTGTTTGAAGCTTTAAACCCAAATCTGAAGGGGTATTCAACGTCTATCCCATCTGGAGAGGTTAGTATTAGGCCTGCGCCACTTCCTTGAGCATTGACAACTCCATCCACGGAGAGCTTCCATGTAGGAAGGTCAGGTACTAGCTGCGTTGCTTTCATAGGTGTTGATGTTATAATTTTTCCGATAAAATCTGCTAAAACTTGATCTTTGGTTGCAGTTCTAGGTTTAAATCTGATGTCGAACTCGCTGAGCTCTATAGCCCACTTTGTCAGCCTCCCCAAGGATTTTGGCTTATGCAGCACTTGTTTCATTGGTTGTTCTGTTGGAACCTCGATGGTATGAGCCTAAAAATAGGTCTGAGTTTCCTAGTCATAGTCACCAATGCTAAAGCAAGCTTTTTCATTTTTGGATACCTCTCCTCCGCCCTCCTCAGAGCTCTACTATAGTAGTAGACTGGTTGCTGGGACCTGTCTCGCTCCCTTACCAGAGCTCTACTAGTTGATAAATTTGAAACAGCTAGATAAAGGGTTAGTACCACCCCCTGCATGGGACTTACCATAACAGGAAGGGAGCTCAGGTAAGCCTTCAAGGCTTTGAATGCCTCTTCACACCAAACATCCCATTGGAACGCCTTTTTTAAGATCTAAAAGAAGGGCTGACATTTATCACTTGACCTAGAGACAAAACGACTCAAGACAGCTATTCTTCCTGTCAAGCGCTGAATCTCCTTTACATTAGAAGGTGGTTGCATATCCAAGACTGCCTTCACCTTTTTTGGGTTAGCCTCAATTCCTCTACTGTTGACTATGAAACCCAAAAATTTCCTTGCAGATACCCCGAAGGCACACTTTGCAAGATTGAGTTTCATCTTGTATTACTTAAGGACCTGGAACGATTCCTCTAAATGTGCAATGTGGAGCTCTGCCTTCAGTGATTTTACCAGCATATCGTCGATGTAGACCTTCATGGTTGTTCCAATTTTCCCTTAGAACATCCGATTCACTAAATGCTGGTAGGTGGCTCATGCATTTTTAGCCCAAAAGGCATGACCTGGTAATAGTACGTTCCTTGCTCGGTTATAAAGGAGGTTTTCTCTTGGTTGACTGGATCCATTCTGATCTGGTTATATTCTGAGAAAGTGTCCATGAAATTGAGGAGTTCATGTCCAGCTGTGGCATCTACTATCAGGTTTATCAGAGCTAAAGGAAAGTTATTCTTGGGGCATGCTCGGTTGAGATCAGTGAAGTTAATGCACAGTCGCCACTTGCCATTTGTGAAACCCGGGAAAAATTTTAACTTTTTCTGAAAAAAATGGCAAAATGGTAATTTACCATTATAGTGCGGGTTAAAAAAAACTGGTATTTTTATAGACCTCGGATGATGAAACGGACCTCACCGTTGGATTCGTCTTACGAAATCTAGTTACCCAGACAAATTTCGTCGAATTCTAAGATAGTTAGATTTTTCACATTTTTCGAGGTAATGGGTGTTCGATGACCCCTAAAAACGAAATTTTTATAAAAATTTTAAAATTTAAAAATATTTTAAATAAAGTTCATATAAAATATTTTGAGCTTAAATCGGTACGAAATTTAATCGTTTCGGGATGAAAACGGACCCGGACAAAGGACGACACTTGGCGCGACGAGGGCTAAGTGTTTAGAAAGTATAAAAGTGGACAAATATCTGAAAAATCAGGTATTTGCTCTTCATTTGGCCGGCTGGATCAGACCCAAGAGCAAAGAAGAAAAAAATATAATTCTTCAAGCTTTCTTTCACCGATTCTCGGAGTTTATTCGGTCGAAATTCGTCGGGCCAAGAATTAAAGTCGATCTACACGACGAGAGCTACGCGTGGGTACCAAAAACAAAGATTTTCACCAAAGATTCAAAGGGAGGATTTTGGAGAAATCTAAGCTTTGAGCTTCAATCTTGTTCTTGAGGCTTCCTACAAATTCTTTACGCTTCAAGAGGTAGGGTTCCTCCTACTCGGACTTATTTCTAACCTAAGGTGTCCATAGGGTTCATGTGGGCTGTTTTGGGTATTTCTAATATTTTTTCATTATGATTGGTGCTATGAAAATGGGTAGGATCAATTCTAGTGTGAATTGGTAGTTAGAAAGTGCTAGTTTGTGATTTCTTGAATGTTTAGATAATTGGTTATATAAAAATCATATATTCTAATTTTTATTTTGTTTGAATGATCCATATAAAATCTTGTCTTGATTTTGGTATATGGAAGTATTTATGTAATCCCTTGAAAATTGGGATCATGTGGGCATGCTTTGTGTTTTATATTATGCCTTGTGAATGAAATGTAATATTAGCATATATTATGTGTTATCATGTTGATGGAGTGTTGATATATGCTTTGGATATATTGAACTTGAAATGGTTATGTGATTATATGCAAGTGATATTAATTGCCATGGTATACAATGATATTTAAAAATTGTCATTTGACATGCATTGCAATATGGACATGGAATTAACATCACATTCATGGGCTACATGCATGAGTGTGGGTGTAGGGTTGCATGGGGTGATCAACACCAACATTGGTACTTGATGGTAGGCTTGGGAAAGTGGGATGGAACGTCTTACGGAGTCGCACGGTGACATGCATAAGAAAATTTGTGTCGGGTATAGCAAGTAGGGCTAGACACTCCCTTGGGTGAAAAACCCGGCCACTTGGTTCATACACTTACCGGCGGTGAAATTCCAGAAAAATGTAATGGCGTACGGAACCGGAGGTGCGATTCCTGAATCTGATACCCCATAAAGGCACATGATTTTGATATATAAATTATTCATTTGATGGGAAACATCCAAGAATAAATTAGTTTTATGACATATGGTTAATTTCAAAATGATCTTTGGATGTGTTTCATCAAAGACGTTTGTTTTACACGTAAGTGTCGCATTGTGTTGTGGGAGTCGGTGTGGGCTCGGGATAGCATGCATGGGTGAGTTTCATCTCATTACTTGGCATGACATCATGATTTTCCAACATTGTATTATATGTTATTGTTGGAGGGAATACTTGTTGTGAAATGTTGCATTTATACATTGCATATGCATTTTAGGTGATGAGTAGCCTCTGTAGGGATTATTCTACAGGGCATTGGCTCACCCTATACGGGAAACATTTCAGGTGTGGGTCATGCACCAATGGACGGCTCACAATCAGGGTCACATGGTTGAAGAAAAGTCGACTTGTGGCTTCCAATCCATTTTTTTTTTGTAAAAGTAGATTTGTAATTAAATTTTGGCATGTAATGTGTAAAGGAATTGTAATAGAGTCTATATGGACTGTTTTAATATAACCTTGCATATTTTGATATAAATATGATGATTGGACCCGGTGTGATCAAGTTTTACGTATAAAATGGACCCTGTGTGGTTATGGTATTATATTGGACCTCGGATGGGTCATGTAAATGTTGATTGCACAGATTGTGTTTTGGGGTAGAGCTTCCCGTACAAAGGAGACTCTGCCCGGATTTCGTTAATTTATGGATCCCGGTAAATGGGACACAACGGTACGATATTGAGTTATACGGTATCCACGGGCATTCCGTGGGTTGATGGAAAATTAACGGACCCCATGAATTTGGGGTGTCACACCATTGGTTTTCTTGACTAGAACCACATTGGCTAGCCAGGTAGGGTAGTCAACTTCCCTAATGGCTCTGGCGTGGAGAAGTTTGCTGACTCCTGATTGATTACCTTCTGGCGTTCTAGGGCAAAACTTCTTCATTTTTGGTTGACCTTTCTACATGTGGGATTCACACTTAGCTTGTGTGTGATAATCGAGGGGTCGATTCCTTCCATGTCTTTCTGCTTCCAAGCGAATACTCCTCTGTTCTCTTTTAGGAATTGGATGAGGAGGTCTTTTGTTTCCTTGCTTAGCTTAGACTCGATGTAAACAAGGTGTTCTAGCTCCTCATCAAGCTGAACATGCTCTAGCTCTTCTGATGGTGTTGGCCTAGTATCCAGTTCGTCCTTCATATCTAGCTTATCTAGTTGGATATTCTCGACTTCTCTCTGTTTTATCGAGGTCATGTAGCACTCCCTTGCTACCCGCTGGTCTCCTTGGACCACTCTAACTCCATTTTTCGTAGGAAATTTCATAACCAAGTGATAGGCAGAGGGGATAGCCTTCATCGCGTTGAGGGAGGGCCTCCCAAGAAGCATGTTATATGCAGAAGAGGCATCCACCACTAGGAACCTTACTGTGGTGGTGGCCTGGCAGAGAGGATCTCCCATAATGAGGACGAGTTATCTCCTGCGAAACCCAACAGGTGAGCACTAACCGACTCCAGCTTTTCCCTACCTCTGCCCATTTTATCAAATGTAGAAGCGAATATAATATCTGCTGAGCTCCCGTTGTCAATTAAAACTCAGTAAACAGTTCTATTAGCCACAATAGCTCTTACGACCAGTGGGTCATCATGGGGGTGTTGGTAGCATTCCAAATCTGAGTCTGAAAAGGTGATGGCCATGTTCAACCGAGGTGCCTTGGACACAGTGTGTATTTCTAGTGCTTCGCCAACTCTGATTCTATGCAGGTGAGCCTTCCGGGCAGAACTAGACTCTCCACCCCCTGCGAACCCTCCAGAATTACTCTAATTTCGCCCAGGGTTTGTTGATGCAACACAAGAGCCTGTTGCTAAGGTGGTGGAGGTAGAAGGACTTGGTCCTGATTATCTCGAGCTACATAACAGCGTAATTGATCTCACTAGATCAAGAACCCAATCTCTTTCTTCAGTTGGATACAATCATCAGTATGGTGGCCATGATCTTTATGGTATTCACAATACTTTGTGGGATCTCTCTTTACTGGGTCTGCTTTCATCCGATGTGGCCACCTTAGAAACTTCTCGCTCTGCACCTCATATAAGATCAGAGATATCGTTGCGGTGAGTTGGGGGAGCTGCCGAGGTGCGTACCTTGGCTATAGTTCTGCCTGTGGTAGACCTAAGCGATCTCTGAATTTTTTCCTCCTTTTGGGGGAGCGATCTCTGTCCCTTCTTGGAGACTTATCACACCCTCTTTCTCTTTTGGGACTTCGGTCCCTTTTCTTTTCCTCTTTCCCTTTGTCTTTTTGCGTAAATGAACTTCCCACCTCTGAGAGAAGGGCTTCTTCACCATTTATATGTTTTTCTGCCTTAGCTAATACCTCAGCCATGCTTGCCTGAGGGTTCTCTGAAATAGAGAACATCAGATGTTTGGATTGTACGCCTAGACCTGCTATAAACGCTGTAATGGAAAACTTCTCATCTGGGACATCCACTTTCAAGGACTCCGAGTTGAACCGCTGGACATAAGACCTGAGGTTCTCTTGGGGTCCTTACTTTACGTTCAATAAGTGGTAGCTTAGCTTCCTGTATATCCGAGCTCCTATGAAGTAAAATACGAAGGATATAAAAAGCTCTTTAAAGGAGGAGATTGAGGCCGGGGGGAGCCTATTGAACCATGTCAGGGATGACCCTTTTAGCGTGATGGCGAAGGCTCTATAGTGCATTGGGTCTTGGTATCCATGGAGCTCCATCTGGTTTTTATAAGTATTTAGGTTGTCCACGGGGTCCTTTGTCGCGTCAAAAGTTTCTATCTGCGGTAACCTAAATTTTGGGGGGAGGGGAAAATGCAACACGCCTGTGGTGAATGATGACTCAGTTTGTTGTACCAGGGCATCCATTGTAACTGGAACCTTGTTCTTCACAGCTTCCTTCATATGGCTAAGCTCTTGCTGGATGCCATTAAAGCGTTGCTCCTAGTACTGCTCTCTCTTCTCTAGTTGATATTGGAGAAAATCATTTCTTTTTTCCCCAATGTTTTGACTTTGCACCTCTTCGTTGTGTCCGTTCCTTGGGGGTGGATGAGGATCTTGTCCGCAGGTCGGACTATTTTTCCCTCGTTCACCAACTTCTCTGAGGGGGTCGAGATGTTGTTGCTCTCTGTGAAGGGGGTTATTCTGGCCTTCTTGGGCCAGTCGTGCCTCCTCTGGGCATTGCAAGAGCTTCAAGAGCTATTCATTCTGCTGTATTAGGGGTTGATTAACTAGACGAAGAGCCTCCAACTCATTATTTGTGTGGGGATTTGCCCCTGAGACGTTCTCAGGCTGTCTATCGTTGGTGGCTTCCTGTTGTTCTTGCATTCGTGGTAGATTGGTCAGACTTCTACTCATGTTATGAGTTGAAATCATCAGTCACTGAAAGATCATCGTATTTTTAACAGGGACAATCATTCCCACAGACGGTGTCAAACTGATGGTATAAATTAGTGTGGATGAGCAGAGGGAATGAATTACACTTGGCAACTAGGGTCTGAGCTTCCGGTCTCGTGTAGTTCATGTTTAAGATTACTAGGGGATTGAGGGAGACTTGCACAATAAAATTATAGTGGTTCACCAGCTCGAAAGCTTGGCTAGTCCACTCTTCAACAGAGATTTTTTGCTCATTTTCTCTTTTCTAACCATTCAGAAGGTTTACAGGATAGAACATATGTTAACATGACTCTCTCCTTGCTTTGGGAGAGTTACATAATATTTATAGGGTTGTTTCTAGTTCTATGGGATCTGCACTGAGATCCTTGTTATTTATCCGAGGAACTCTCCTTAATCTGAGGAGACGATCGTGGCTGGTTAAAGATTTTGAGTATGGCTCTTTGCCACATAACAAATTTCGGTTATCATCCAGCTGTCTCCTTATCACTTCTGCTATTGACGCGTATGGGGGGGGGAAATCTAGCCCTGACATGAGCTCTACGTGCCTTTCCTAACTTCTTATCCAGACCTGCTTGTTTGACCTCTTGATCTGATCCCCTAGTTCGACCTCATGGTCAGAAATTATTCTGAGTATCATCAAAAAACATTTATTTTGTGGGCTCCATTCACAAGTGTAGATGAAAGATGGTGAAATGACCATTGCACCATTTGTAAAAAAAATCTAATCCAATCCTATACTAACTTTGGATTGGTACGATGTCAATCCAAAATGAGGATGATTAGGTGTTTAGTTTTGAACAAAATTTTGATTTAATAAATTGTGTTTTTTAACAACACAAAGCCAAAAAATTGTTTATAATTTTTTAATTGAATTTTGTACAACACACATATCATCACAAAATCATATGAATTGCCCAATCCAAACAATCGACAATAAACGATTACAAGGGGGAGATAGAGAGTTGCTGGTGGAATTGGTGAGGGTTAATGTTATGTGAAAGAGGCATAGATAGAGAGATGGATGTGGGAATTTGTTTTTTTTTTTTTTTTTTGTTTTTTTTTTTGGGGGGGGGGAAGAAATTGAAGGGGTTTGGGGAGGGAAAACAGAGGGTTGGAGGGGATTTTGGGTTTAGGGGTTGTGTGTATGTGTGCATTTAACAGAGATAGGGGAGAGGGGTTTGTGTGTGCATATAACAGAGAGATGGTAGTGGAAGAATAACTAACATATAGAGAGAGAAAAGGGGGTCTGTTGGTGTTGGAGGTGGCATAGGTGATTTAGTGGTGCCATTAGCTGTGGCGGTGGCGTTGCAATAAAGAGGCGGATAGGAAAGGGGTAGGGCGCTGGTAGTGCTTGGTCGCTGTTTGTGGTGGCACTAGTGGAGGTGTTATCTGTGTAGCGAAAGTGTGATGCCCCTATAACCGGGGGGTCTCGTTGACCTTCCGTCTACCCGCGAAAATTTTCGTGGTTGTCGCATAACCCGACATCACGTCTATCATATCTTGTAATCGGGATTACAACCCAAACGAGGAGCCGTGTTTCCTTTAAGTCATTTAATCCCATCGAGGTTTAGCATACCCCAATGTATCTCATTTAAGGTCCATTAGTGTCATTGCAACCAAAGAACACATAGCCCAAAAGTATGACAATGCATTTTTAAAATTTTAGATTTTTGAAAAACCTTCCGGAAGGTTTTGCGTAGACCTTCCAAAAGGTTTTACTCATTGGAAAAGTCCTTCCGGAAGGTTTTATAGACCTTCTGAAAGGTTTTGTCTACTGGATAACAATTTACATTAATCTTCCGGAAGATTTTGCCTGCTGGACCAAAAGTCTGCATTAACCTTTCCGAAAGGTTGTTGCGACCTTCCAGAAGGTTTTGCCCAGAATTTTATGCCTCTTCAGTTTTTCATTTCCAATCCACTCAAAACCTTTCCAAATCAATTCCAAACATGTATAATAACATTTTCTCCCGGTATGAACCTCGCACCGAAAATGTTTCCCGTATAGGGTGAGCCAACGCCTAATAAAAAATTTTCTACAAAGGCTACTCCCCAACCTAAATGCATATGCAATGTTCATATATGACATTCACAGTCATTCAATCGTTCCAATCAAGAATATACATATTTCATGTTGGAATCTACCATGTCATGCCATGAATGAAATGAGAATTTACCCACGCACCTAACCCAAGCCTTCACCGGCTCTCACCACACTATGCAATGCAGGTGTAAAACATTTATCCTTGATGAGTACATCCAAAGATCTTTTTGAAGCTGCTCATGTGCTTATAAAATCCAATTCATTTTTGAATGTTTCCCATCAAATGAATCATTTGTACAACCAAAAACCATGTGTCTTTATTTGGGTAGTGGACTTTTGGTATTGCATCACCGGCTCCACACACCGATTCACTTTTTTGGACTTACACATTCAGAAGTGTATAAACCAATAGCCGGACCTTGCACCCGAGGGGGGATCTATCCCTTCTTACTATACCCGACACAAGTATTCATGTATGCAACCGTGCGACTTAGTAAGATATTCAACCCCACTTTCTCGAGCCCACCAATCAAAACACCAAGTATGGTGATTGATCCAACCATGTACGACATAAACTCACACTCATGCCTAAGCCCTCGAATGTGATGTTTTCATACCCATGTAATGAACCATTACAATACCAATATCATGTTCAATGTAATGAATGTCAATGAACTAAATTTAACCACACATTTTATCATGTGTGATGACAATTTATATCACATGTATATAATCACCATTATCAACAATTTACAAGCTTGTTACACATAATCTATGCTATAACAAATTAAGTTCCACTTAGGGATTTTATGCAAAATACTATCAAGTCACAACATTTCCCACATCATTTACAAGGCATAACATTTAAACATAAAGCATGCCCATAAAATCACTTTTTCATGGAATTATCAATCAAGTAATTACCACAGTCAATCTCAAGTTAGGAAAATCTATTCTAACCCACTTCAATACTCCTTTTTCATACTCATTTCCTCTATTTCATATACATAGGAAATGACCTACATATACTCCCATAACTGACACATTACATATAACATTTTAGGTAGGGAATGGATCAAAGTAGGAGAACCCCTACCTCTTGAAGCATAAAACGACGTTGAGAAGCTCTAAAAACTCAAAACAATCTTGAATCCTCACTTCCCCAAAATATCGTTTTTTAACTTTCGGTGAAATCCGTCGTTTTTGGTGTGGTCACGTAGCCCTCGACGAGGAGAATTACTTTTCCTCTTGGCCCGAGTGGATTTGAGCGACGGAACGTCGTAGATCGTAGAGAGAAGGTGGATGAGCTCTCTATTTTACCTCTCTTCTCTATCGGCTAACGGCTGGGCATAAGAATAGGGGAAAATATGATTTTTCCCCTTATTTATATTCCTCAATACTTGGCCCACAACGCGCCACACGACCCCCTTTTTCACTGGTCTGTTTTCATTCCGAAACGATTAAATTTCGCTCCGGTTCAAGTTTAAATTAGTTTTATTTTAATTTTCCTTTAATTATTTTCTAAATTTCTAAATTTTATTAGAAATTCCGTTTTTGGGTTATTCGAGACTCGATCGTGTCGTAAAACGCGAAATGTCCTACTATCTCAGAATTCGATAAAATTTGACGTGGTAACTAGATTTCTTGAGATGAATCCAACGGTGAGGTCTTTTTTGTCATCCAAGGTCTAGAAAAATTCAGATTTTCAACCCGTACTGTAGCAACAAAATTACCATTTTGCCCTTGTTTACAAAAGTTTAAATTTATCAAATTTTACAAAAAGAGAAAGGAAAGTGGTGTGAGATGGGAGAGGGAAAGGAGAGCTAAGAGAGAGAGCAGAAGATATGCTTCACATACAAAGAACAGACGAAGAACGAGGGAGAGAGAAAGGGGGTGAGAGAGAGAGAGAGCGGGAGAGAGGAAAGTGAGCAAAAGTAAAAACCCTAGAAAATTATTGTCCAGGGGTGTTTTTGAAAATTCTGAACTAATCCTGTTGGAAGAAAAATAATTCCACACTCCCCTTGGGTTAAAAATATCAGGGTCAAAAGAAATATTGGACTGTAAACACAACATGCCGCGTTTTTTAAAGACTACGTATATCCAATAACATTTTACATACCCAAAGCTAGGAAATGTTGGCCCCCTAGACTATTTTAGCCCAATCCCTCATCTAATCCCCACTAATCTTACCAAGCAAACACCACCTGTGGGTATTATTCATGGTTCATAATTATCAAGTATGGTCTTGGAGCACCTGATGCATGTATTTGTGTCCCAAAATATGCATCAGAACAACTTAGAAGTAACAAGAAAAAACTTTATCCTTTCATCGTACCATTCTAGCAACAAGTATTCCATACTATCAGCAGAGAGATCGAAATTCATTCGTGATAAAGACAGAGAATGGAGAGAGCAAAACACGGGGAGAGGAAGGTTCAACTTCATACACCTAAAATATTGAAATTGAAAATTGACCTATTTTAAATGTTGAATTTATTTTTTTGTCAAATTTGCGAACTCATCATCGGTATTAAGGTCGTGTATTTGAGTCATCTCCCGTCGTCAACAATTTTAATGATGGCATTGCATTCGCATTGATTGGTTGTCCCATGAATGATGAACAATTAATATATATTCATACATATACATACAACTATATATAGAGGGAATATATAACCGGTGAATATTGAGGATATTTTTGACATGAGTCATTAAAAGGTACATTGGTCATTAAAAAAAAATTAAGTTAGATTGAATCAGAGAATAAAAAAGGAATGTTGAATTTCTTAAAAGTATTATACTTGGATTTAATGACTTAAAAGACTAGCTAATTGGACTTTTGACCAATTTTCACAAATATTTTTAGATATCATAATAGGTGGTGTTTGATAAAACTGAAAGTTAAATTTTGAAAATTGAAGGTTGAATTTTAAACGTTGAATGTTGAATTTCTTAAAAGTATTATACTTGGATTTAATGACTTAAAAGACAAGCTAATTGGACTTTTGACCAATTTTCACAAATATTTTTAGATATCATAATAGGTGGTGTTTGATAAAACTGAAAGTTAAATTTTGAAAATTGAATGTTGAATTTTAAACGTTGAATGTTGAATTTCTTAAAAGTATTATACTTGGATTTAATGACTTAAAAGACAAGCTAATTGGACTTTTGACCAATTTTCACAAATATTTTTAGATATCATAATAGGTGGTGTTTGATAAAACTGAAAGTTAAATTTTAAAAATTGAATGTTGAATTTCTTAATTTATAGACTGTTTAATATCAACAGAAATTTAAGTATTAAAGAATGCTGAATTTGAAGCGTTGAATGTTGAATTTCATAATTTGTAGATTGTTTAGTATCAACATAAATTTAAGTATTGAATTGAATCAAACTACAAAAAAAATATAAGAAGTTGAGGTATAAAAAATATTATTATTCTAATTTTACCCTCCTTTTTAACCATCTTATCGCAAACTACCTTATTCCTGGTGGTGGTGGCGACATAATATTGGTGGTGGTGGTGGCGACACAATGGTGGTAATGGTGGCAGTGAGGGATGGTGGGTATTCAAAAGTTAAGAATGTAAAATGCATTAAGGATATGTTTATCGATCATGAAGAACTTACAAAATCGTTACTAACTAATATTTTTAACATTGAATGATAAATATATGACTTACTACTTAAAATTTTAATCTATTTTTAATAAGTGTTTAAAATATAAAGTAGTAGTATTTTTAAGTTATCAAACATGTTTAATTCATTAAATGTTTAAAATATTCAATTTTAAACATTAAGTGATATTATCAAACATCCCCTAGATAGCAACCAAAAAAAAAACAAAACAGCCCTTAGATTTGTGTACAAACCTATTCTCTTTTCTAAAGAGTGAGGGATGATAGCCCTACAATAATTTGAGTTTTAATATATATATATATATGTACACTAGTTATAACCTGTGCCTGAAGGCACAGAGTAATAAAAAATGGTAAATAATAAACATATTTGTATTCATATCTAACATCAAATCACAAATAAAAAAGAGATAAAGGAATTTAAGCATCGATTTTTAGTGGGGGTGAGAGGTGGTGGACGATAGTGGTGGTAGTAGGAGACGGTGATGGTTGTGGTGGGTGGCAATGACCGTGGCGGCTAGGGCGACGACAATAATGGTGGTGGCGGCGGCGGCGATGACGACAGTGGTGCTGGTGGTGGCAGCGGCAACGTTGGTGGCGGCGACGACGATGATAGCGGTGGTGGTGGTGGTAGTGGTGGCGACAATAGCGGTGGTGGCGGTGGCGGTGGCGGTGGTGTTAGCAGTGGTAGAGGTAGTGGTGGGGTGGTTTCAACACTATTTTTTTTTAAGTATTTATAGAAAATAATTTTTAAAAATATTTTTAAAAAGTCACTCTAAATACACTTTTAGAGCCTATTTTTCTTATTAAATTTAGAGTGTTAATATTAGCCGTTAGATTAACTTTAAAGTAAAATTTAAAGTGATCTCAACTGTGAATAGCAAAAGTCATTTTGTTTATCTTTTGTGATTTAAATTGTAAGCTATGTTATTATATATATATATAGTGCAAATGGAGAATTTAAACTTGTTTTGTATATATGGTCACATGTAGACACTTAGGGTAACATAATAGAACTACGATTCTATAATTTCTTCTTTCTACGCAAAGTTTCTTTTGGATTTTGTTTTTGCTTAGTTTGGCTGATTCAAGATGTAATTTGTGATGATTTAACTTCTCTACTCAGGTTTTTAGTTCTAAAGAAAAAATACGGACCTACCAAAATTGACTGTAGAAGTTGTCTACGTATTTGGAAAAATAAAAAGGTATCGGTTGTTATTATTTTTGTAGATATTTTTATCATTTTTGTGGATGTTTTTATCACTTTTGCATTACTGTAAGACAATAGTGGTAAAAACACCCACAAAATAATAATTTGTTTTATACCGAAAAAAGTGATAAAATTAATTACCAGGGGTGTTTATGGGCTAGGCTGGGCTCAGCCCGTGAAATTTTTTTGAGTTGAGCCTGGGTAAGGTAGTCCCAAGCCTTTATCCGAGTGAGTTATCAGGCGGGTCAGGTCAGGCCGGCCAATCACTAGACGGGCTTACTTGATGAGTTTTTTTATATACAACTTCATTTAAAAATAATAAATATTTTTGTAACTTAATATTTTTATAAATTGAAAAGGAGCTACATCACAATAGAATGAGCACATTTTAACTAGATTGACACTTACCCACCTATCTATTATTTGTACAACGCTACCCTTTAAAGCATGTATATTTAATACATGAAAAATAAAAGAATACATAATTTATAATATCTAAATTTCTAAAACTTCGAATTCTAACATTTGGGGATTTATTTCTATGTTTTGATTGGATTGGGAGGGCGGGCAGGAGGGCCCAATTGGGCTGGGGTGAGCGGACGAATTCTTGAACCGGATTTTAACGGGTTTTTTGTGGGCGGGTTATTGGCTTGAATTTTGGGCCGGGTAATGAGTTTGGAGGTAAGTCCAAGTTATTTCTTAAAGAATACTGAGTTCGAGTTTAGGTTTAGATGGACCAACTATCAGACCTATCAAATTTCAAGTTAAGTAACAATGCCCTGTGCAATTCAACCCGTGAACACCCCCGTCCTTGACTTTAACATAGCGTTACCAAATGATTGTAAAATTCATGACCTAATTACTGTGGAACGAGGGAACGAATCCCTCTCATCATTAATTTCATTTCACAACTGTTTTGAGGAATTTTCTTGGTCCTGGCTCTGAGTTCTTGCCTACGAAAGAGGTCCCCCCATTTGTTTCCAAGCACCGTCAAGCACACGCTTCCATTGTTGTTTCCCTTCCATGACTGGAACCTGTTTATGATTTCCCTCAAAAGAGATTGAGAAAGGGATACCACGACGTTACATCATTTATATACATTGCTCGACGTTGTTTTTCAATTACGAATTGGATAAAAAGAAATATTCGAATTACTTAAAAAAATAATAAAAATATAGACAAAAATAATATTGTGCTCGTATTTATATCATGTCGGGCTTGTATTTCCTTTATTGTTTGTTGGCTTGTACTCTCCACATCATGTCGAGCTTGTAATTCCGTTACATTTTTTTTCCCATAATTGGTTTTTGATTGAATTTTGACTAGATTTTTTTTTATTTTAAAAGAAAAAGATAAATAGTATAATTAACATTGGTTTATATCATATTAACAGTGTTAAGCGAATGGTAATTCCTATAATTTTCCTAGATTTTTTCCGCATTGTTAAATCAGAACGACAAGAATAACCGTAGATTTTGACATTATCTCTTCAATAATGTTATTTGTAATTAATATCAGGACCAAATTTAGAAAATTAATACTTCATCTGTTCCTAAATATCTGTCGTTTTACACAATTTTTTTGTTTCATAATATCTGTCATTTAATGAAACCAATGCATAATTAATATTTTTTCTTTCAAATTTAGGCTTAACTTTTCAATACATTAGATTTGGTGAAAACTAAGTGTTTTTCATATTCTTTTCATTCTCAATACATATTAAATAAGGGTATTTTAGTCTTGTGTAATTATTTTTTTACTCATATTAGAGCAATTTAATAGCTTCCTTAATCCCTGTACAAAAAATTTAAACGACATATATTTAGAAAAAATAATACTAGATGGACTTAAAAACTAAGCTTAAAAATTAGACTTGATAATCTCAACCATTGAATAGGTAGTGAGTCCTAATAAATACTGAGACCCACAGTGAAATCAATGATTAAGATTATCAAGTCTAAATTTTAAATTTACCTTTTAAGTCCATATAGTATTTCTCATTTAGGAATAGAGAAATTACATTGTAACAATTAAATTAAATGTGCATTTCATTAAATACTAAGAATTTTGATCTCTCCATTCCACGTTCTTTCAATTTCATATCATCTACCACCAATACAAATGGGGGCCAACATTTATTAGTGAGTCCCTCGTACGTACACGGTGATGGGTCAAGTCCAGTGTGAACAACGGAAAAGGAAAAACCCGTGTTTCGTCATATATTTCACAAGTTCCACGGTTAGTCTATCATCGTCTGGCCATTGTTCATCTGTGTCATCGATCGGATAAGAAAACACACACAACACCAACACCAACAACCACCACTAGAACATCATGGCGGCCGGAGATTCATCAGGGAGCTCTCTCGAATACACTCCCACATGGGCTTTTGCCACTCTTTGCTTTGTTATCATTTCCATCTCTCTCAGTCTTGTGCACTCTATCCACCTCCTTGCCACCGTAAGTGTATCACCAACACCATTATCTCTCTCTCTCTCTCTCTACATATATATATATATATGTATAATATATGCTTGTAAATACATGTCCAGCTGTCTATCTCCAACAATAAGTAGGAGCAGTTCTCGGTATGGAGTGTTGTGAGGGCTTTTATTTGGGCGTTAATGGAAGATTCTATTATCCTAATAGAAATTGGTGATGTTTGTCTAAGTTAACACATAGGGGCTTTGGAAATATTCCGTATTCCGTATTCCGTACATTAGGAAATCGATCTTTCAACTTTCTTCATAGCTGCTATTAATTAATGCAAGCAATTTGGCATATTGCAAATAAAACAATAGTACAGTGTCGAGTTTCACAAGTACACTGACATATTTTGTTATATTATTATTACTATTGGTGTAGTGGCTTAAAAAGCGTCAAAAAATTGCACTCAATGATGCTGTGGACAAACTTAAATCAGGTGCGATCATCGTATCGAAAAATTATNCTTTTTTCTATAATAATGCATGAAAACTAAAAAAATTAAATGCATTGACTAAACGGTCCAGTCATGGGCCAATGTTGACACTCGTGAAAGACATTTACGAGGTTAACAAGTCTTGACTTTAAGAGATAAACTTTTCTATTTTTACATTAGGCTATGATAAGTCTATGTTGTTGCAGTTAATATCCTTCACCATAGAAAAGACCTCAAAGTAAACTAAATTGTCGGGAAATAATTTAGACATTTTTAATATATATTTTTTAATTTCACTAAATTCGAACGAGGTATTGGTTTAAGAGAATACCGAAAATATATATTACTTCTAAAAGATCTTTTTTTCGTTTTATTTTTTTTTGGTCAAATGCAGATCCTAATCGATTTAGATTCACAAGGCAAACCACATTTGGAAGAAGGCACATGACAATTTGTACAGAATCATCAGTCCAACTCTGGATGGTGAGTTTTCTATTCCACTTCTCTTATATGATTAGCATCTTTTGATTAATCCTTTAGGCCTGTTTGATAGCCGTAATAAAAATAGATGTATTAGATAAAATAATACAGTCTAATATAATATAAATAGNATATATATATATATATATGTATAATATATGCTTGTAAATACATGTCCAGCTGTCTATCTCCAACAATAAGTAGGAGCAGTTCTCGGTATGGAGTGTTGTGAGGGCTTTTATTTGGGCGTTAATGGAAGATTCTATTATCCTAATAGAAATTGGTGATGTTTGTCTAAGTTAACACATAGGGGCTTTGGAAATATTCCGTATTCCGTACATTAGGAAATCGATCTTTCAACTTTCTTCATAGCTGCTATTAATTAATGCAAGCAATTTGGCATATTGCAAATAAAACAATAGTACAGTGTCGAGTTTCACAAGTACACTGACATATTTTGTTATATTATTATTACTATTGGTGTAGTGGCTTAAAAAGCGTCAAAAAATTGCACTCAATGATGCTGTGGACAAACTTAAATCAGGTGCGATCATCGTATCGAAAAATTATTTTATGATATCGTAATTGGGCATTACATTAACTGTTATTTTGCTGTGTTTTTTTTTTTTTCTGTGGCAGAGCTTATGTTGCTAGGATTCATGTCTCTTCTACTTGCAGTAACTCAAGAATCTATTTCTAAGATCTGTGTATCAAAAAAGATAGCAGATATAATGCTTCCATGCCGTAAAGAAATCACCACCACAGCGCAAAATAACACAGTGAAAGATTATGAGGACTTCAGTGTTGGTGTTATAAAGTTTTCATTATTGGTGGGTGGTTCGTATAATAGTAGTTCATGGATTCGACAGAGACAACTGGCCATTACTGCAATTCCTCTCGATTCTTGCAGTTCTAAAGTATGTCTCCAAGTACATATTCTCCTTCACAAATATGGTCTTGGAAGGAGCGGTGGTGGTGGTGGTGTGCTCATAAGTGTTCCTAGATTTTGTTTGTCAGCAACACTGTTATCTATAGACAACATTTTATTCAATTTTTCTGAACTTAGGAAGAGTTTTTTTTAGAGTTCTTGAGACTTTTGAAAATTTCTCTATCAAATTTGATCAGTTTAAACTGAAGACGTTGCGTGTGCGTATACGTGTATATGTGAGAGAGAGAGAGAGAGAGGAACTGATTGCTTCAATTTGAATTTTTGCAGGGAAAGGTTTCATTGATGAGCCAAACAGGGATTCACCAGCTTCATATATTCATATTTGTGTTAGCAATTATGCAGATTGTTTATAGCGTTCTCACCATGGCTTTGGGTGGGGCCAAGGTATAGATATTTTCCACAACAATATTTTCACTTCAATACAAGAATTTGACTTCAAGGTATAGATATAGCGTTCTCATTTTTAATTTCTTACAGATGAGGAGTTGGAAAGCTTGGGAGAAAGAAACACAAACCATTGAGTACCAAGTGGCAAATGGTATGTCTTACATCACTTTCACCTATTAATTTTATTTACTCAATGAGATCTCTGTGTCCACAATTTTTTAAGTATGCCGAGGTTAACGATTTGTTTTATGGTCATCGTCTTTTCAGTTGAATATAAAGGTTGTAGGTTTGAATATCATTGTCCCTTTTTTCTATAATAATGCATGAAAACTAAAAAAATTAAATGCATTGACTAAACGGTCCAGTCATGGGCCAATGTTGACACTCGTGAAAGACATTTACGAGGTTAACAAGTCTTGACTTTAAGAGATAAACTTTTCTATTTTTACATTAGGCTATGATAAGTCTATGTTGTTGCAGTTAATATCCTTCACCATAGAAAAGACCTCAAAGTAAACTAAATTGTCGGGAAATAATTTAGACATTTTTAATATATATTTTTTAATTTCACTAAATTCGAACGAGGTATTGGTTTAAGAGAATACCGAAAATATATATTACTTCTAAAAGATCTTTTTTTCGTTTTATTTTTTTTTGGTCAAATGCAGATCCTAATCGATTTAGATTCACAAGGCAAACCACATTTGGAAGAAGGCACATGACAATTTGTACAGAATCATCAGTCCAACTCTGGATGGTGAGTTTTCTATTCCACTTCTCTTATATGATTAGCATCTTTTGATTAATCCTTTAGGCCTGTTTGATAGCCGTAATAAAAATAGATGTATTAGATAAAATAATACAGTCTAATATAATATAAATAGATTAAGACAAGATTAAATATGATATTAGAATAATACGTAATTTTATTTAGTGTTTGACATTACATAATATAAGCGTTATATAGTTGTTATTTAATCTAACTACTTGTTTGTTTGAGAATTATTTCAACGTATTAATGTTAAATTAACAAAAATACCCTCAATCAGTATTTATTACATTGATGACAACTTGAATTTATCACTTGGGGGTTATAATAATAAATGTGTAGAATAATATATTTGAATTGGATTATAATACCACCTCTTTTGATGGTATTAAAAAACTTCCATAATACAGGTCTATCGTATAAAATATATACGATAAGTATACGTTTTTGAAATTAATACGGTATCAAATTTGATTATCAAATAAAATATTAAGCCCGATTAAAAAAAATAATATAATATAATATTTAATTTCCTCGTAATACATTCACTAAACGAGCTCTTATAGTACACATAAAATTTCAAGGTACACGTGACCCGAAACCGGCGGCCCATCATGTCACATGACGGCCCGACCTCTCATGTGGAGACCCATGGGTAGAACACAGGATGGGCCGATTTGACATGTGAAGGCCCATGGACTGGCTTTGTCCACGGGTCAGCCCATGGGATCCCAAAAGTAAAACAACCAGAGTTTGTTATTTTAAGTTAAACACTAAGAAAGAAAAATTGGAAGGAGGTACACTCAATTAGACTTAATTGTAAAAAAATAAATAAAAAAAATGTTAGNTTTTTTTTTTTTTTTCTGTGGCAGAGCTTATGTTGCTAGGGTTCATGTCTCTTCTACTTGCAGTAACTCAAAAATCTATTTCTGAGATCTGTGTATCAAAAAAGATAGCAGATATAATGCTTCCATGCCGTAAAGAAATCACCACCACAGCGCAAAATAACACAGTGAAAGATTATGAGGACTTCAGTGTTGGTGTTATAAAGTTTTCATTATTGGTGGGTGGTTCGTATAATAGTAGCTCATGGATTCGACAGAGACAACTGGCCATTACTGCAGTTCCTCTCGATTCTTGCAGTTCTAAAGTATGTCTCCAAGTACATATTCTCCTTCACAAATATGGTCTTGGAAGGAGCGGTGGTGGTGGTGGTGTGCTCATAAGTGTTCCTAGATTTTGTTTGTCAGCAACACTGTTATCTATAGACAATATTTTATTCAATTTTTCTGAACTTAAGAAGGGTTTTTTTTAGAGTTCTTGAGACTTTTGAAAATTTCTCTATCAAATTTGATCAGTTTAAACTGAAGACGTTGCGTGTGCGTATACGTGTATATGTGTGAGAGAGAGAGAGAGAGAGAGGAACTGATTGCTTCAATTTGAATTTTTGCAGGGAAAGGTTTCATTGATGAGCCAAACAGGGATTCACCAGCTTCATATATTCATATTTGTGTTAGCAATTATGCAGATTGTTTATAGCGTTCTCACCATGGCTTTGGGTGGGGCCAAGGTATAGATATTTTCCACAACAATATTTTCACTTCAATACAAGAATTTGACTTCAAGGTATAGATATAGCGTTCTCATTTTTAATTTCTTACAGATGAGGAGTTGGAAAGCTTGGGAGAAAGAAACACAAACCATTGAGTACCAAGTGGCAAATGGTATGTCTTACATCACTTTCACCTATTAATTTTATTTACTCAATGAGATCTCTGTGTCCACAATTTTTTAAGTATGCCGAGGTTAACGATTTGTTTTATGGTCATCGTCTTTTCAGTTGAATATAAAGGTTGTAGGTTTGAATATCATTGTCCCTTTTTTCTATAATAATGCATGAAAACTAAAAAAATTAAATGCATTGACTAAACGGTCCAGTCATGGGCCAATGTTGACACTCGTGAAAGACATTTACGAGGTTAACAAGTCTTGACTTTAAGAGATAAACTTTTCTATTTTTACATTAGGCTATGATAAGTCTATGTTGTTGCAGTTAATATCCTTCACCATAGAAAAGACCTCAAAGTAAACTAAATTGTCGGGAAATAATTTAGACATTTTTAATATATATTTTTTAATTTCACTAAATTCGAACGAGGTATTGGTTTAAGAGAATACCGAAAATATATATTACTTCTAAAAGATCTTTTTTTCGTTTTATTTTTTTTTGGTCAAATGCAGATCCTAATCGATTTAGATTCACAAGGCAAACCACATTTGGAAGAAGGCACATGACAATTTGTACAGAATCATCAGTCCAACTCTGGATGGTGAGTTTTCTATTCCACTTCTCTTATATGATTAGCATCTTTTGATTAATCCTTTAGGCCTGTTTGATAGCCGTAATAAAAATAGATGTATTAGATAAAATAATACAGTCTAATATAATATAAATAGATTAAGACAAGATTAAATATGATATTAGAATAATACGTAATTTTATTTAGTGTTTGACATTACATAATATAAGCGTTATATAGTTGTTATTTAATCTAACTACTTGTTTGTTTGAGAATTATTTCAACGTATTAATGTTAAATTAACAAAAATACCCTCAATCAGTATTTATTACATTGATGACAACTTGAATTTATCACTTGGGGGTTATAATAATAAATGTGTAGAATAATATATTTGAATTGGATTATAATACCACCTCTTTTGATGGTATTAAAAAACTTCCATAATACAGGTCTATCGTATAAAATATATACGATAAGTATACGTTTTTGAAATTAATACGGTATCAAATTTGATTATCAAATAAAATATTAAGCCCGATTAAAAAAAATAATATAATATAATATTTAATTTCCTCGTAATACATTCACTAAACGAGCTCTTATAGTACACATAAAATTTCAAGGTACACGTGACCCGAAACCGGCGGCCCATCATGTCACATGACGGCCCGACCTCTCATGTGGAGACCCATGGGTAGAACACAGGATGGGCCGATTTGACATGTGAAGGCCCATGGACTGGCTTTGTCCACGGGTCAGCCCATGGGATCCCAAAAGTAAAACAACCAGAGTTTGTTATTTTAAGTTAAACACTAAGAAAGAAAAATTGGAAGGAGGTACACTCAATTAGACTTAATTGTAAAAAAATAAATAAAAAAAATGTTAGATAATTAAGTTCTTAATTTTGATATTTATTTGTATCTAAGTACATTATTTGAATTTTATTGATTTTTTTGTTACTTTTTGACTTCCATTAATCTTTGTGTATTTAATGCATTATTTTTCTTTGGAAAGTGGTGCATTAAACATCTCCTAGTTTTATGGGAGAATTTTAATACATACTTTTGTATTATATATATATACTTTTGTATGTATGCATGTATTTACTTATTGTTAAATCTTTTATCTAAATTTTGAATTATTTTTTAATGCATTNTAACACAGTGAAAGATTATGAGGACTTCAGTGTTGGTGTTATAAAGTTTTCATTATTGGTGGGTGGTTCGTATAATAGTAGTTCATGGATTCGACAGAGACAACTGGCCATTACTGCAATTCCTCTCGATTCTTGCAGTTCTAAAGTATGTCTCCAAGTACATATTCTCCTTCACAAATATGGTCTTGGAAGGAGCGGTGGTGGTGGTGGTGTGCTCATAAGTGTTCCTAGATTTTGTTTGTCAGCAACACTGTTATCTATAGACAACATTTTATTCAATTTTTCTGAACTTAGGAAGANCTCCTTCACAAATATGGTCTTGGAAGGAGCGGTGGTGGTGGTGGTGTGCTCATAAGTGTTCCTAGATTTTGTTTGTCAGCAACACTGTTATCTATAGACAATATTTTATTCAATTTTTCTGAACTTAAGAAGGNTAAAAAAAAAAAACGCTTGAATCAAGGTGCATTAAACATAATTTGAAAACAAAATCACTTTCTAAAAAAAAAAATATGCATGAATCAAGGTGCATTAATTACGCTTGTATATATATACATGTATTAACAAATACACATGAATCAAGATGCATTAAATATGTATTTATATGTATTAATAAATACATATGAATCAAGATACATTAAAGATAAAAGATTTTGAATTAAATGACCCTAAAATGGGCATTTATGTCTTTGTAACTTACCTGCATACTTTTTTCTACAATATTTTTTTTTATATACTTTTTACCAAATAAACCTAATTAAGTGTACTAATTTTCAAAAAAACCCACTAAAAAATAAAAAAAGTCGAATTATGAAGCTTTTAAAGGTTCATTAAGATCGGCCCTAAAGGATAATCCCTTGAAGACCAAAATAGGCCGAAGATTACCGGATGAATATCCCATGGCCCGGCCCAAGAGTGGGCACAATCGATTGACTGGTGAACCAATCCAACCCATTGCTGACGCTTTAGTATTAAAGTAGTACTTGTAATAAAAAGATGGGATTTGCTTTGATTTGAGAGCCAAAGCTACGGAGAAGCCCATCTCTATGCATTTAGAGAAGAAATGGAATCCATGGTCCTCACCGATGCATCCAACGGCTAACAATCGTTCTTAGACTCCCCATCCTCATCTCTATCGTTTGCCGAAATCTCTACCAACGATGATCTTCCACTCTCCTCTCCTCCATTCTTACTCATACGCCCCGAAACACCCAATCAAAACCCTAGCTTTTCCTCCTCCCTTTTCAATTCAATCCGCAAACCACCTTTCTACTCCGACGTGGTCTTCAAATCCTTCGACAATGAACACATCTCAAATATCAAAGGCCACGATAGCTCGTAAACCTCTCCACGATCGTCATCTTCATTGTGGTCATCGGAATATATAAAAATTTTGGTGTCCAATACGAAAAGAGAACAGGAGCTAGCAAATTCCTTGTTCCAAGTGATAGTACTTGCACTAATTCTTTAATTACTACGAGAACTAGTTTGTTAATACTTATTTAATTTAATTTCAAACTCAAATTATTCAAACACGATAATTTTGTTAATAGTGTGATGATCAACTAAATTGGAGAAAATTCCTTCGGTATTAAGTAAAATTCATTTTAAATTCACACCTTAAAATTTAGACAGTGATAACGAAATTTACTATCTGTATCACCATTACTGTAGTTATTATTGTCATCGTATGATTGTCTAATTCAATAGAATTTTGATGGTGACTATGACTATTACTGTTATTGCTTAGTTGTTTAGTTTACGTTACTGTCTAGTTCCGCAGAATTTTGACAGTAATTGTAA
>CAUOFW020004280.1:1378191-1418987 GCA_963454935.2 Ilex paraguariensis | reverse complement strand
AAAAAAAAAAAACACTTGAATCAAGGTGCATTAAATATAATTTGAAAATAAAATCACTTTCTAAAAAAAAAAATATGCATGAATCGAGGTGCATTAATTACACTTGTATATATATACATGTATTAACAAATACACATGAATCAAGATGCATTAAATATGTATTTATATGTATTAATAAATACATATGAATCAAGATACATTAAAGATAAAAGATTTTGAATTAAATGACCCTAAAATGGGCATTTATGTCTTTGTAACTTATTTGCATACTTTTTTCTAAAATATTTTGTTTTATATACTTTTTACCAAATAAACCTAATTAAGTGTACCAATTTTCAAAAAAACCCACTAAAAAATAACAAAGTCGAATTATGAAGCTTTTAAAGGTTCATTAAGATCGGCCCTAAAGGATAATCCCTTGAAAACCAAAATAGGCCGAAGATTACCGGATGAATATCCCATGGCCCGGCCCAAGAGTGGGCACAATCGATTGACTGGTGAACCAATCCGACCCATTGCTGACGCTTTAGTATTAAAGTAGTACTTGTAATAAAAAGATGGGATTTGCTTTGATTTGAGAGCCAAAGCTACGGAGAAGCCCATCTCTATGCATTTAGAGAAGAAATGGAATCCATGGTCCTCACCGATGCATCCAACGGCTAACAATCGTTCTTAGACTCCCCATCCTCATCTCTATCGTTTGCCGAAATCTCTACCAACGATGATCTTCCACTCTCCTCTCCTCCATTCTTACTCATACGCCCCGAAACACCCAATCAAAACCCTAGCTTTTCCTCCTCCCTTTTCAATTCAATCCGCAAACCACCTTTCTACTCCGACGTGGTCTTCAAATCCTTCGACAATGAACACATCTCAAATATCAAAGGCCACGATAGCTCGTATACCTCTCCACGATCGTCATCTTCATTGTGGTCATCGGAATATATAAAAATTTTGGTGTCCAATACGAAAAGAGAACAGGAGCTAGCAAATTCCTTGTTCCAAGTGATAGTACTTGCACTAATTCTTTAATTACTACGAGAACTAGTTTGTTAATACTTATTTAATTTAATTTCAAACTCAAATTATTCAAACACGATAATTTTGTTAATAGTGTGATGATCAACTAAATTGGAGAAAATTCCTTCGGTATTAAGTAAAATTCATTTTAAATTCACACCTTAAAATTTAGACAGTGATAACGAAATTTACTATCTGTATCACCATTACTGTAGTTATTATTGTCATCGTATGATTGTCTAATTCAATAGAATTTTGATGGTGACTATGACTATTACTGTTATTGCTTAGTTGTTTAGTTTACGTTACTGTCTAGTTCCGCAGAATTTTGACAGTAATTGTAATCGTTACTATAATTGTGTAATTATTTAGTTCACGTTATTGTTTAGTTCCATAGACAAAATAGACAATAACAATAAATATTTACATTAATGTCTAGTTCTGTGAATTTTGGACAGTGACGATAGACAGTTACAACAAAAAATTCACTATGTTTATAATTGTTTCTGTCTCAATTTCATTATCCTATGATATTGTTACTGTCTCGCTGTTATTGTTATTGTCTTGATGTTACTGTTATTGTTCATTTTGAAATATAATTATTTATGTCAGGGTAAATTTATCTTTATACCTTTAATTATCCTTGAAGCTCCAAAGGTATGCGTGTGGACTAACTATTCTAAAACTCTACAAACCTAGGCCGACCTTCAATTAACCCTACTTGTAATACCCCCGGTTAACAACACCTTGTAATACTAAAAAACTAAATATTGATCATATAATATTTATATTTTGAATAGTAATGTTTAAATTAATTTTTTTAATTATGTATTTTAAAATTAATTTGAATAGAAAAAAATAAGAAAGAGGTAAAAAAGGAAACAGAAGAGAGACTAATTTTTTTTTTTTGAGAGGTGTGTTGCTTGAGTTGTTTAATATCAGAGGTGTTACAGATAAAATAATATTTTTTATCATTAGATTAAAGTAAATAAAAATTAGATTAATCTTAACTGTTTTCGTGTTATTATAAGTTGACGATTTAATTTCCTAGTTGTAGTATTTGTTGAACTAAAAACATATTTTAGTAATTAAAATTTAATTTTTGGCTGAGTTTAGACCTAAATTAAAGTGAGATCCGTTCATTGTTTCAAATAAACTTTTGTGGGCTCATGTTCTACTCCGTGATGAGAATAACGTAATATATTCACTTGTTCAAATCGAGTAAAAAATGAATGAGAAAATAAGCTCTAAATTGACCATCTTGAGATGTGAAAATAGAGGTTGTGTAATATGAAATTTGACATCAATCTCTCATTGGTTGAGAAAGAAGTTTTACATGAGCATATATAGGTTAAGTTTGCTTTATGAGATTGGGCTCCAAGGGATACCACAATTTTATGAACAGAATAAACGCCTATATGCCGTCAGTTCAACCACACACGCACCCGCCCACCACGTCACAACCATGACTCGGCCAGGCTCGGGTACGAGTGTGATTTAGACCAAGTTCTATCTTTTTAGAGAAAATTCGTTTAACAAATTTGACGTGAATTTCTTAATCCAAAATTTAATTTCGATATCTATTGAATTTGAATTCACACTAGTCCAGATTTTTGCTTTCCTTCGGTCCAAATTTTGAATAGTGTCTGTTCATAGAGAACAGGTTATACGTTGGTGTCGTCTAACTGCATGTGTCTACTGGGTTGTGTCTTTTTGCATGGTGATTGTCCGGAACAATCATTAGTTTGTCTATATAAACCCAGACTCATTATCATTCTGCATCAATTATTTTTGGATTTAAGGCAGACATTAGTACATTACATTTCGGCATTAAGACAGTCTGTATTTGGAGAGCACACAACATAATTTCTGATTTATTGGACGAGTAGATTGGAGTGNACCTAATATAGGTTTGGGTAATATTCTGATTGGAGCCTTAGGTTTTCGAAACTCGATCTGAATATGATGAATTCGGGCTCAACCCATATTTTATCTTTGTATAATCTAACAATGAAAATAAATATAAGCGTGACTCGATTTTTAACCCAAGAATAAAACTCTATGTCAACCTAAGTTTAAACATGGGGAATACTCGAGTTGAATTGAGAACTTCTTTCTTGTGGATGCTTGTTGTCTTTTCTTATGCTGGTGTTTGATCTCAACCAGGTTGGAATGTGTATCTCTGGATATCTTATGTTCCACTAGTTGTAAGTATATATGACTATGCACACAAATATGTCTAATTTCTCTCATCTTGTTTTCTAGTCTCAGGCTTAGATTCTATTCTCTGTGCAGGTAGTGCTAATACTTGGAACCAAACTTGAAGTCATTGTTGCAAGAATGGCTCTCCAGCTGAAAAAACAGAACAATGTGATAGTTGGGACGCCTCTCGTTCAACCCAACGATGATCTTTTCTGGTTCAGGCAGCCAAGATTTGTTCTCACTCTTCTACATCTGACCCTTTTTGTGGTACACTCTCTTTCTTTGTAATGAAACTATTGCAAATAAACAAAGAAACAGAGGTTGGAACTAATCACGCAATTTAGATTTTTGGACCAAGTTCGAGTCTAACAATGTGTATGGAACCAAATTATTCTCTGTAATTTCGGTAGCTTGTGTGTGTTTATGTGTGCATTTTACGAAAGATGAAGGGGATTATAGTACTAACAGTGCTACCTCTTTTTGTGGATTATTGGTAGAATGCTTTCGAGTTTGCTTTCTTCATTTGGGTCAGTGTAAGTATTCTTTTTCATTTCTGTCTCCAGCTACAATGTTTTTTGTTAGTCGTGATTGGAATGTTTTAACTAGCAAAAACCAATGAGCAAAAAAAAAAAAAAAAACTAGCAAAAACCTGGCTGCACTCAAATTTGATTTTTGATTGCAGATACAGTTTGGGTTGCAGTCTTGTTACCACGAGAACACTTGGATCATTATCACAAGAGTAGTATTAGCGTAAGCTCCCGGATATATAACCGAACTGTTAGTTAGTAATTGAAGACTTCAATATCTCCATTGCACTGTTTTGGGAGACAAGACAATGCTATTTGAATTGTTTCAAGTGATCATTAGCTTTCATTCTTAATTTCAATGTTTTCTTTTCCTCAGGGTAGCAGTTCAAGTTACTTGCAGCTATGTAACTCTTCCCCTATATGCACTTGTGACACAGGTGAATTACTACTCTCCCATACTTTGTGAGTATACTACTAGGATAAGAGTGGAACTTGGGTGGGTTAAGAGGTTAATTTGCTCAACTTAGTTAAAAATCCTCGATTTGAATTCAACGCAAACTCTAATTTAACCTAAATACTGTTCATTAATTAAAATTTTTAGCTCAAGTTGAACATGGGTTGCAAAACTCCTACTGAAATTCAGGTTCCAATCTAGTCCAATTGGATTCAACTCCGTGTGTTTCTTGGGTTGTAACTCAGATTGAATCGGGTTTACTAATTCGGTTTGGATCTTAAAACCCGAGCTTGTGACACAGCAATAGATCCTTTGCGTTTTTGTCTATGATTCACTGTCCTCACTGTATGCAAAGGTGTCTATATGCTACCACTTCTACCCTGCAGCCATACATTTGTTAGTATTACAATTGAGACAGCTATATTTCCTATCTCCATTAGCAGTTGTACTCATAATTGATTACCTGTACTCTATCTTCCACAATTTTGGATGGAGTTAGTGGGCATATTCATAGTTTTTGGCTTGCTATGATGGATTAAATAGTGTTTATTGTAAAGTACGGCGCTCATTTTTTCATGCGCGGGAGGTGTTTGATTTATTGTTTGTTCACCAGATGGGTTCACAGTATAAGAGTAAGGTCCTAGAAGAGCAAATAGCAAACATAATAAAGCAATGGCATGCCGAGGTAAGAGCCAAAAGGAAGAAACAACAACAGTTCTTGCAACCTCCTCGCACTCCTTTGTCAACACAGTGGACTCTCAGAGACACTCCCAATGATACTTCTTCTACTCACCACCCACCTACACCATTGCCAAGTGAAACCAATCTCAGAGGAGAAATTACTGAAGAACAAGACGACACAGTTAAAGAATCAACAACCCTTCCCGCAACCTCGCCGGAATTGTTATCGGTGATGAGACGATAAGCTTAGAACAACGGAACATCAGTGGTTTAATGTTTAGAATTGTTTTAATTGGTCTATTGCAGTCATTTGATAGTATTTGCTTTGGAGGGGTAAAGTGTGAGACCATTGTTTCAATATCAACCTTATAGTGGGATTCTAGATTAATAATATATGATATTAGATTTTAAAGTATAGTAACACCTTAGAGTGTCTCTAATTGACTCTTTAGTTTGACTCGATTTTTTATTTTAGTGAGTTTACTCTTAAAAATTAATCTCCAATACATTCTCTACTTAAGCTCTTTAAAATAAAGAGTACATTTAGAGAGTCAAATTCATTTTGTACCCTATTTTTTTGAAAATAGAAAAAGAGTGTATCTATTTTTTCGTCTAAGAAGTTTAAGGTAAACATTCTTTACATCAAAACTAGGGGTGTTTAAATTTTTTATTATCATCAAATTTCGGTCCTACCCTACACTATCTGACCTTACTAATCGATTACTCGAAAAAATCGAGTTGACCAACAGAATATCTTTTGATAGTCTACAAAAAATTAGATAAAAATACGAAATGCTTACAAAATTTTTGTATTCTTATCTTACTATATATATATATATAATATTAGAAACCCTAATATTTTATTTATGTTTACAGCTTTCTTATATATGATGTATTGATGTTTATGACTTTCTTTTTGTGTTTTATTATAATTGTTTATTTATTATCAAATTTATTGTATTTTTTTTAGTGTTATTAATTTATTGTGGTAATTAATTGGTGCATGTTACTTAATTAAATTGTTAAAATGATTCAAAAATTAATAACTAAAAATTATGTGTTCACTCGATTTCTTACCCAATTATTTTGTGCAGAATTCGGGTAAGAATAATATATTTGATCGGGTAAAATAAATCAAGAAAATTTTTTTTCACAAAATATCAGGTAAGAATATAAAATATCATAATTCTTACCCGTCCGATAGGGTAAACATCCCCGATCAAAACAAATCTCCTCTTGTGACTCCATAATCTTAGTCTCGGAATGAGATTTTCGAAGAAACAAAGCACACAACATCAAGTCAGAATATTAAAATAATTTTTTGAAGTGTTTGTCTCGATCGAGTCTCCATTTTTGCCATTCCAACAAGATGTAATAAGGAATAAAAGAGGGGGCTGAAACAAGATGGAAGAAACATGGCAGGGGACTGGAACGAAACCATGGGAAACGATGGGTAAATAAAATATTTAAAATTTGGTAAAAGAATAAAGGAAAAAAAAATAATTGTTAAATTTATTCCTAAAAAGGATAAAATATAAAATAGTAAAAATAAATAGCCTTATTGGAGTGGTATATAAATTTTCCCACGCTATTTTAACTTTTGAATAAAGATGTTTTTTATTTCGAAAAAGTTACTCTCTATTTTGAAGAGCACTATTAGAAATACTTTTATATTCAATCTCACTGAAAATTATTTTAGGGGTACTCTCGTCTGTTCAAATCCTAATATCAATCAAGTGTGACTTTATATCATCTATATGTTAAGTGCACATTTTGAGGAATTTAAAAAATAAATAAAAAATAGAATTGAAAAAAGAAAATCCGTTTCGATGGGCGATGAACGCCTCCGGAGGTTTAATTCGAGAAGAATCGAATCTCCAAAAACATCAATTACAAAATTTATCACAATATTAAACATCCTCTTTACAATGATAACAAGTTTTTAAATACATAATAAAAATAACTATAAAATTATTATCAGATAGACCTCGTTAACTTCACTAAATAGATAACCAACTAAAAAATTACCCACAAATATTCTATCACTAACTTACTTACTAAAATAAATTTTTAATAACTACCTCTAATACTACTTAAAAAAAATATATTAAAAATATGTATATAACAATCTCGTGTGATTGGCTTGTACTGTGTTTATGGTATTATTTGAAAGAGCAGAATCAAAGTGATATTAGTTCTTGTTATGGGATTGGACCCTAGAACATAATCCAAACATGATATTAATATTAAAATGAGTAATAATGCTACTTGAGCTTAGGGACTCAATTTGCTAAACTTATCCACTATTAACAGAGTTTGTCGATCTTATTTTCGATTCACAAATGCAGGGGCTAATATATTTATTTTCATATATAAAGGACATAACTAATTCTGGATCAAACCACGACGGGATTAAAAGATAATTATCTTTTGTTTTTTTTTTTTTCCAATTGCATCATGCTTATCAATTGCTAAATCCTAAATTCAGGGGCGAAGCTAGAATTCTATCTTAGAGAGTACACAATATGAATGAAAAAAAATTAATTGATATTAAAAAAATTTCCAAACCTCTATTGATGAGAATTAAATCGATGATATTTACATATAAATAAATTCATTAGTTCAATATGAGAAATTATTTAATGTTTGAGAATGTGAAAATTAAAATCAATATCAATTCAATATTAAAAAAAATATAAATAAAAACAGATAACTATTTCTTAATTCAAAAAATGGGTTATAATTGATTAACTACATGGTAAATTTTTCACTAGTTTCTTTTTAATGTTTACAATCAAAGAGTTAGTCCAAAATTATTTTTTATCTTATAGTAAAATTTGGTTTAGTTCATCATCCAAGCTGTTGAAAAATTACTATAAAAAAAAAAAGCTGATTTTTAAAAATAAAAGGAAGTGTATTAGATAAGGCATTATGTTTGGTCATTTTGGACATTTTGATAGGTTTGGTGGGGGAGTGAACCACTGGCTTATCAAAAAGAAGGGCCGCTATACAAATNCTATCACTAACTTACTTACTAAAATAAATTTTTAATAACTACCTCTAATACTACTTAAAAAAAATATATTAAAAATATGTATATAACAATCTCGTGTGATTGGCTTGTACTGTGTTTATGGTATTATTTGAAAGAGCAGAATCAAAGTGATATTAGTTCTTGTTATGGGATTGGACCCTAGAACATAATCCAAACATGATATTAATATTAAAATGAGTAATAATGCTACTTGAGCTTAGGGACTCAATTTGCTAAACTTATCCACTATTAACAGAGTTTGTCGATCTTATTTTCGATTCACAAATGCAGGGACTAATATATTTATTTTCATATATAAAGGACATAACTAATTCTGGATCAAACCACGACGGGATTAAAAGATAATTATCTTTTGTTTTTTTTTTTTCCCAATTGCATCATGCTTATCAATTGCTAAATCCTAAATTCAGGGGCGAAGCTAGAATTCTATCTTAGAGAGTACACAATATGAATGAAAAAAAATTAATTGATATTAAAAAAATTTCCAAACCTCTATTGATGAGAATTAAATCGATGATATTTACATATAAATAAATTCATTAGTTCAATATGAGAAATTATTTAATGTTTGAGAATGTGAAAATTAAAATCAATATCAATTTAATATTAAAAAAAATATAAATAAAAAAAGATAACTATTTCTTAATTCAAAAAATGGGTTATAATTGATTAACTACATGGTAAATTTTTCACTAGTTTCTTTTTAATGTTTACAATCAAAGAGTTAGTCCAAAATTATTTTTTATCTTATAGTAAAATTTGGTTTAGTTCATCATCCAAGCTGTTGAAAAATTACTATAAAAAAAAAAAGAAGCTGATTTTTAAAAATAAAAGGAAGTGTATTAGATAAGGCATTATGTTTGGTGGGGGAGTGAACCACTGGCTTATCAAAAAGAAGGGCCGCTATACAAATTATTAAAAAATTTAAGGGTCAACGTAACAAAATTAGGAAAAAGAAAATTTTATTCTATTATGTATTCACCTCTTTCAAAGAAGTCAGTGCCCCCACATCACAAAGACTAATAATGGAAAAAGAATTCATTGTACGTGCTTCTGGGTCAGGTTCATCTCTAATATTAATAAAAAGGTCTTTTTAATGCTTTAAAATTCACACCGATTGTAGATTGAATTGTCTCGTGATGTTCTAAATCTAACTAACGTATCACTTTAATATACGAAACATACTCCAACCCTTGGTTGCAAAAAACTCCGCGTTGATGCAAGTTAACAACCTATTATTACTGGAATAACTTTTATTCCTCGAGTGACAAACATTTCACCCGGCACCGTTAGGATCACTAATGCTCCGTTTGATACTATAAAAAAATGGGAGAATAGAAAATTAGAATGATAAAAAGTTTGAGAGGTAAATAAAACATCATGTTTGGTAAGGAAGGAAAATAAGAAAGATGAAAAAGTTGATGGATTAATTTTTCTTTCGACTCACCAAAATCAATCCCTCCAAAATCGAAAGGAAAGTGGATGAAAAGTTAATTATTTGTGTTAAGATGTATCTTATTTTTTTATATATACATATATTATGTATACATTAATTTTATATAAAAATATAATGATAAAATATATATATATATATTAAAAAATTTCAAAAATAAAATTAAAAAAATTTAAATTAAAAAAATATATATTTTTTCCATCTTAACTAACGATAAATATTTTTGACTCAACGCGATGACACGACTTGAATTCCATACGAAAATAAACAAGTCAACTTTCAACTCGACACGACACAATTAATTAAATGAATTAATTTAAAATTGATTAATATTCGATACAAACCCGTAATGACTCGACACCAATATGACACCATACTACTCGATTGCCACACTTAATCTTAACAAACACAAAAAAAAATTAATCATTTTTATTTTTTATCCATCCAATCAAATACAAAAGAAGAAAAATATATTCGTTCTATTTTTCATCCTTAAAAGATAAGAAATATAGTACTCTTACTTTCCATTCTTCTTACTTTTCACTCTTGTTGAGCGGGTGTTAGAGTCAAGCTGATTTCTATTAAAATAATGGTTCAAGGGACAGTTCAGAAAATATACCAAACCTCAAGGACCTAAAAGTAAATCTACGACCCGACTGTTACAACTTACAAGTACCGTGTTTTATTCATGAGCTGAAAGTGTCAAAATTTGCTGCTGTCTGGAACGCAGTACCTCGCAGAGGCGACGATCGATAGCTCGATCCATCGGTCACTCCTGTGGAATTTCAAGCCATGGACTACGGCGATGACCCCCCTCCGTCGTTCGATCGAGTGGTACACCTCCTAAATCTCAAATTCTATGTTTTAATTTTGTTTTTTTTTCTTTCTTTCTTGTTATTCAGTTTGTCGATCTATTTTGATTGGAACTGTTTCTTCGTCAAATATGCTGTGATCTAGGCTTTTGGGTGTCTATAGATCGATGTATCAGTTGATGCAGTGATTTTATGTTTTGTTTGCGTTGTATCTGATTTTAGTTAATTTCAATTTGTTGTCATTTGCTTAGGCATTAGTTAAGATTGGATCTGCAAATCACTAGAGAAAAACATAACATAAAACATTTTCGATTGTGGTTAGAATTTTTTTTTTTTTTGGTTTACGTTGGTGTAACGTTCGGCCTTTGGATCTAAATGCCTGATTGTTAACGTTTTCTGGTTTGAAATAGGTCCTAACCGGATGTCTTAATCTAGAATATTTTCATCCTCTTTATTGTCGTGATACTGTTTATTTGATTTCCTGAGTTTATTACAGAATCTCCAACCTTCACTTAGATTTTTCCTGGTATTTGAGTCAATATTTGAATAAAAAATGCTCCAATGAAAAATCTCAAATTTAAAGGAGTACAACCTCAATTAAAGGAGGGCAAACTCAATGATTTGAGTAAAGGTTTGACTCTCCTTTGGTTTGAAAAAATTTAAGTCTCTCATGATTTGGTATGACTTTGGATATAGGATTGGATAAGATTTTTAGACTATTGTTACTCAAATTTAAATTTAAATCTAAAAAAGTGTAAGAATTAGAAATGTTCTTATTATACCAGCATAGTAAATTCCGTATAGATTTGATGTAAGAATTAAGATTCTGCATTGTACTATGTAGATAGCAAATTAAAGTCAGTGTCTTAGTCATATTAGCAAAGTGGAACTATGTTGTAGGAGGCTTAATGAGGTTTTTATTATGTTTTTTCATTAGCTATTTTCTCCTTTTATATATGTCTATACTCAAAGCTCAAACTGTGGGTGACAATTTTTTTAAATGAGAAACTGATATAAACTTCACTGTAGCACACTGTATGCTATTTTCCCCCTTTATTGATTATTGTCTGTCTGTGTTCAAAGTTGAAACAGTGTGGATAACAAACTTCTTAAATGAGTAACTCATTTATCCTAATTCCTAAGCAAGAACTTCTTACCCTTAGTAGAGTACACAACACTTGACGGTAGCACAGCCTCGCCACTGAAAGACAGAATACCGACACACAATAAAAACCAACGCTTGCACCTGGTTTCTCTGTTTTGCTCTCGCACACAGGCACTCAACTGCTTGGAAAGTACAGAAAGTACACTCGCAGCAAGAGTTCTTTTGTTTGGCACACTCTAGGGGAGCTTCAACTTAAAATAGGAAATTTTTATCGAGTGATCTAATCTTGTGGAAATTTGCAAGTCGATCACTAATGCATGCCCTCTTGCATCGGAGCACAACACTAATAAATGGTTCCTTTTTCTGTATTGTCTTTGTTTTTTTGCCATTTGGTGAGCCTTTTTGGGATGTAATATGCATTTACCTTTTCTTTGATCTAATGATGAACAGAAAAGTGTTGTCCACAATGGTGAAGGCAAAGGGTTCAACCCAGGACTGATTGTCTTGCTTGTTGTTGGTGGGCTACTGCTGACCTTTCTTGTCGGAAATTATGTACTTTACATGTATGCACAGAAGACCCTTCCTCCAAAGAAAAAGAAGCCAGTCTCCAAGAAGAAGATAAAGAGGGAAAAACTGAAGCAAGGTGTTTCAGCACCCGGAGAATAGACATAATTTAGATGCGCTGTTGGGTTCAAATTCTCCTTGCATGTCTGGTACCATGAGTGAGGTGCCTGTTTCATTGTTCTAGTTACTCTCGTTTCTTTTCACTTCATATTCAATAGAACTTAGTTTTTAGCTTGAAATGCTCCTTGATGTTCTGCACTTCTGCTGGCTGACTGGGAAGTGGGAAGTTAAAGAAACCTTTTTTTTTCTAGATGCTGGTTTCTGCGCTTTCTCTGGCTTAGCTATTCCTTTCACGTTATTTTATTTTTTAGCCATTTCATGAGGTAGAGTATATGGGCAAAGCTATTTTGGTTGCTTATACATGGAAGTGTTCTCTCTTAAGGCCCGTTCTTTGAGTGTTTTTTTGGTCCTAGCCCGACATGAATAGTTCCGATAAACCCCCGTATGGAGGCTTCAGTGAAACCCATGAGGGGGTGGGTTTCAAATCACTGCCAATGGATTCATTGGTGAGAAGACAAGTTTGCTGCATATGTCCTATCTACATAATAAGAAGGGCATTCTAATCTTAATGAAATGGGAAACACTGCTATACCGCCAACTTATTTTTCGGTACCGTACCGAAAAGTAAGTTGACCTGTCTGCATTACACGGGGCTCATTAAAATCGGTTTCACAAGTATAGTGTTCAAGTATAGTGTTAAACCATAAAAGTAGTTATAATTGGTACCAAAAAAATTGGAATTCAACCCAAAAAAGTTGGAACTCCTTCCTCCCCTCCTCAAAAAGGTTGGAACCCCGCCCCCAAAAGTTGGAACTCCTAACCAAAAAAGTTGGAACTCTTAACTAAAAAAGTTAAAACTCCTACCCAAAAAAGTTGGAACTCTTTTCATCAAGAGTTGGAACCTTTACCCAAAAAAATTGGAACCCCTTCCTCAAGAATTGGAACCCCTACCCAAAAAAATTAAACCCCTACCTAAAAAAGTTGGAACTCCTCCCCAAAAAAGTTGAAACTTCTATCCAAAAAACTGGAACCCTTACCCAAAAAAATTGGATCCCTTTCCTCCAAGAGTTGGAACCTCTATCCAAGAAAGTTAATACTCCTACCTAATTGGTTGGAATCCCTCCCTAAAAAAGTTGAAACTCCTACCCAAAAAAATTGTAACCCCTCCCCCAGAGAGTTGGAATCTCTATCTCAAAAAATTAGAAACACCCAAAAAAAATATTATTCAGCCCTAAAAAATTAAATCTCATCCCAAAAACTTATAACACAATTCAAAATAGTTGAAATCTCACCAAAACAGTTGTAATCTAGCTAATTCGAGTCTCCCCAAAAATTAGAACTCAATCCAAAAAAGTTATACCCCTACCCAAATAGTTGGAAGCATTATTTACAATTCTTTTAATTATTTAATTTTATTCATTATTTATTTGTTGTTAATAAAAAATGGGACTATTTAAAAAATATTGAATGTTTTTTGACTGTAGTAGGAATTTTTTGATTATTTAAAGGATAAAAGTGTGATAGTTAAGGGATAAAAATGTGATATTAACCCTCGATCGATTGTCCATTTCTTCGACTGGTCTTTATTCTTCTAGTTATAAATTACACTTACACCCCACAAATTATATTATATTATATTTTTATTTTTCAATTTATATTGTGGTCCACAAATCACAAAAATCTTATCTTCTCCCTTCACACCACTTTCCCGCCCAAACCATTTTTCACTTATCTTGCCTTCACTCCATCTCTTTTTCCACCCAAACCATTTTTCACTTCTTTTGCCTTCCCTCCATCTCTTTTACCATACATCTCTTCCCCCTTTCACCATACAAAAGTATTTGCTTGGTTTAGAATTTGGTGTTAATATGATGAATTGAATATTAAATGTTAATTTGTTGAATTGAATATTAATTTCGTATTGATTTGATGAATTAAATGTTTATTGAATGAAATTGTATTTTACTTTGATGTTGGTTTGTTAAATTGAACATTTATTGGATGATTTTCGATGCTAATTTGATAAATTGAGTACTAATTTAATGAATTTGAATATAAATTAGATGATGATAAAAAAAATATAAATTAGATGAATTGAATATTAATTTTGTGTTAATTTGATGAATTGAATATTAATTGGATGTGATTGAATGTTAAGTTGATGAATTAAATGTTTATTAGATGAAATTGAATGTTGATTGAATTTTAATTTGTTATTTATTTGAAAAATTAAATATTTATTGAAAGAAATTGCATGTTACTTTGATATTAATTTGTTAAATTGAATCTTTATTGGAGGATTTTCGATATTAATTTTATGAATTGAATGTTAATTGAATGAATTTGAATATAAATTGGATGAGATTGAATGTTACATTGATGAATTAAAATTTTATTAGTTGAATTTTAATGTTAATTTAATGAATTAAATGTTTATTAGGTAAAATTAAATGTTGATTTGAAGACTTGAATGTTAATTTGATGTAATTGAGTATTAATTGGATGAAATTGTATGTTACTTTGATGTTGATTTGATAAATTAAATATTTATTAAATGATTTTAGATATTAATTTGACGAATTTGTTCCAAAAATAATAACATACCCCAAAAAGTTGAAACTCAATTCATAAAAGTTGTAATCCAACTTAAAAAAAAATTGTAACACCAACGTTACCCATCTCTAACCATATTACCTACCAAATAATTTGATGAATTAAATATTAATTTGGTGTTAATTTGATAAATGAATATTAGTTAGATTAATTGAGTATTAATTGAATGAATTTGAATATAAATTGGATGAATTGAATGGTAATTTGTTGAATTTGAATGTTAATTTGATGAATTAAATGTTTATCAGATGAAGTTGAATTTGATTTGAAGAGTTGAATGTTAATCTAGTGTAAATTTAATGAGTTGAATATTAATTGGATTATTTTATTGGATGATTTTGCATGTTAAATGTTTATGTAGGACTATTTGAACGCAAAATTAAATATTTTAAGAGTTAAATTAAAAAATTAATAATTTAAAGACCAAATTAATAAATATGTATAAATTTAGGGATGAAAGTGTAAGTCTTCATTTCTAAGCTACGACCGACCGTCGCTTCCTGGTCCTAATATAAGCAAAAGTTAATTACACTTTTATCCTTAAAGTTATATATATTTATGGTTCCTAAAATATTAATTTATCAATTTTATTTCTAAAATATACTCAATTCATCAAATTTATACCAAATTAACATTCAATTCTTCAAATCAACATTTAATTTTACCTAATAAATATTTAATTCATTAAATTAACATTAAAATTTAACTAATAAACATTTAATTCATCAACGTAACATTCAATCTCATCCAATTTATATTCAAATTCATTCAATTAACATTCAATTCATAAAATTAACATCTAAAATCCTCCCAAAAAGATTCAATTTAACAAATTAACACCAAAGCAACATACAATTTCATCCAATAAACATTATATAAATAACGAATTAACACCAATTTTTCAAATCAACATTTAATTTCATCTAATAAACATTCAATTCTTTAACTTAACATTTAATCACATCCAATTAATATTCAATTCCTAAAATTAACACAAAATTAACATTCAATTCATCGAATTTATATTCAAATTCATTAAATTAACACTCAATTTATCAAATTAGAATAAAAAATCATCCAATAAAGGTTCAATTTAACAAATCAACGTCAAAGTAACATACAATTTCATTCAATTCATCAAATCAATACCAAATTAATATTCAATTCAACAAATTAACATTCAATTTCATTGAATAACATTTAATATTCAATTCATCAAATTTATACCAGATAAACATTAAATTCATCATATTAACACCAAATTAAAATTCAATTCATCCAATTAATATTTAATTCATTAAATTAGCATTGAATTCATCAAATTAAAATAAAAAATCATCTAATAAAGATTTAATTCATCAAATCAACACCAAATTAACATTCAATTTAACAAATTAACATTTTATTTCGAATAATAAACATTCAATTCATTAAATTAACATTTAAATTAACCATTTAACATTCAATTCATCAAATTAACATGCAATTCTTCAAATCAACACCTAACTAACATTCAATTCATCAAATTAGCACAAAATTAATATTCAATTCATTAAATTCGCAATCAATTCTATCTAATAAACATTTAATTTATCAAATTAATCTAACAATCAAATCCATCCAATAAAATTTTAATTTTTCAAATTAACACTAAATTAACATTCAATTTATCCAATATATATTTAAATTCATCCAATTTACACTGAATTCATCAAATTAACGTCCAAAATTATCTAATAAAAATTTAATTTATCAAACCAACATCAATGTAATATAAAAATTCATTGAATAAATATGTAATTCGTCAAATTAACACCAAATTAACATTCCATTTCGTATAATAAACATTCAATTACAATTAAATTCATCAAATTAAGATTCAATTTCATCCAATTAGTATTCAATTCATCAAATTAACCCCAAATTAATGTTCAATTCTTGAAATTAACACTAAATTGACTTTCAATTCATCAAATTCACATTCAATTCCATGTAATAAATAATTAATTCATCAAATTAACTTAACATTCAATTTCATCAAATAAATATTCAATTCATCAAAATAATACTAAATTAACATTCAATTCATCCAATTTATATTCAAAATCATTCAATTAACACTCAATTCATTAAATTAACATCCAAAATCATCTAATAAAATTCAATTTATCAAACCAACATCAATTTAATATAGCAAATTATCCAATAAACATTTAATTCATCAAATCAATACCAAATTAACATTCAATTCATTAAATTAATAATTTGTTTTGTATAATAAACATTCAATTCATTAAATTAATACCAAATTAACATTCAATTCATCAAATCAATACCAAATTAACATTCAATTCATTAAACTAACACTAAAGTAATATAAATTGTATGAATTGAATATATATTTGGTATTGATTTCATCAATTGAACATAAATTTGGTGTTAATTTGAGGAATGAATATTTATTGGGTGAATTTAATGTTAACAGTTGAATTTAAATGTTAATTTTATTAATTGAATGTTTATTAGATGAAAAGTAACGTGAATTTAGTGTTGAATTAATGAATTAAATGTTTATTTGATTAATTTTCATATTACTTTGTTATTGATTTGATAAATTGAATTTTTATTGGATAATTTTGGATGTTAATTTTGATAAATTGAGTGTTAATTGGATGAATTGAATGTCGATTTAGTGTTAATTTGATGAATTGAATATTAATTGGATGAATTAGATTGTACAAGTGATATTAATTTGATGAAATTAAATATTAATTTAATGAATTGAATGTTCCTTTGATAGTATTTTGTATTGGGTTACACTTTTTTTAGAGTTGCAACGGATGTGAATAATTGATCCAATAAAAGTAGGAACTAAATTTTTTCAAAAAATTCAACTGTTTCCTTAGGAAACATCCCATCCAAATTTTTTTTCAAAAAAATGCTTTGCATTACAAAAATATTTTTTATTATTAAACAAGTTATATGTGCCAGTAAAGGGATAGAGGGAAGGTAAGAGAAGTGATTTGGGCGGGAAAAGAAGAAAAATGCGGGATAAATAAACATTGTCATATTTTAGGGGTGTAAGTGTAATTTGAATTAAGACCGGCCGTTGAAATGAGCTACCGATCTTGGTGTAATATTACACTTTAATCCTTTCATATTACTTTGATATTATACTTTTAACGTTTTGATATTACACTTGTAACCTTTTGATATTATAATTCATCAAATTAACATCCAAATTAAAATTCAATTCATCCACACTTTCCCTTAATATTCCCCTCCCCCCAAATTCATCCAATTTTCTCTCTCACCCTTACTCAATGCCAAATACCTTCACGCCTTCTTTCTCTCTCTCTCTCCATGATCTTCCATCACCACAGCCCCACACCACTATTTTGATTTCTATTGTTATTTTATCTGAACCTCTTGTTTCCTCAGCTCATCATCCAAACATCAATGCGGCTGTGGAACTACTGAAATAAGGCTTGTTCTTTACCCTGCATGTTAATCTTATTGTTGAATCTCATTTTTGTCCTTTAAGGTTTAATTATTGTAAATTAGAATTAACGAAGATTCTTTTAATGTATGTATTCATAATTTTCTCAGGGATTATTGAGTTGAATGTTGAGCCATATGATGAAGATCGGGGGATAGGCGAACTACGATATGTTCAGGTGACCAATGTGGTTGATATCAATAAATGAATAGAACTTATTTACTAAAAATGCTTAATGGTTAAGTTTTGTAATATTGTCTAATGTAATTGATAATGATCGATTTTTGCAGATGGCAGTAACCACACATAACACGTCCCTTCCTGCAAGTGAAAGATATAGAAATAGTTGCTAGCTGAGTTTGTAGTATGGCTTCCTTTCATATAAGTCCCGCAACGAGTGCAACCCTTGTTTGGGTTGGTTTTTTTTTTTTTTATCAGATTGGACTGGGTTGGTTGAATGTGATATTTTTGTGTAATTGCAGCAAAATTATAGGTGTGGGATTAGATGTTGTTGTGGTTGATCCTCCTAGGAAGGGGCTGGACCCGTCTCTGATTAATGTGTTGCAGACTATATTATCGGTGGAGCACAAAGTCAAGTTACCCGAAGGGTAGTTCTATTTTTGTGATTATGTCCAATTGAAATCTAGAATATCAACGAGGATTCAAGCAATACAATACTTTGAGGACATTTAGCGCTTGAAAAGATTGTGCTTACTTTAATTGATTATTTGTACTTCAGTCTTAGCTTAAAGCTAAAAAATGAAAAGAGACTTTCAATTCTACGTGCAAGAGAAGCTTTGGTTTAGATTCAAAGTAGAAAAACACGGGAGGCAATACGGTCACTGCCTCATATTCTTATCTTATCTGTATAAGTTGTGGATGAGAAAGTTTTAAAGAGGTGTTTGTGGCTTTTTTGCTATACATGGTTCCCGATAATTGTCATGTAGTAAGATAAAGTTTTGCTTTCATTTTCAAAGTGAAAGTGTGAATCATTTTTGTAAAACTTCTAATATAGTAATTGTCTCATAGGATTGCATGTCATTGCTATCTAGTAAGCCATGACATTTGGACAAAGTCTATGGTTTAAATTTCATCCTACAGAGCATTTTGAGTTAAACTTATTTGGGTTCATCTTTGCATGATTGTTTAACCGATTTTAAGTTTGTAACAAATTGGGACAAAAGATAAGCGCACGTCCTAATGCAATTGTGCAGATTAATTATTTGTTTTCATAAGTTTTCATATTCTCCAACATATTCACAGGTTCTTGTGAACGCCAAAGATAGGAAATTATATTTGGTTGGCTTCTCAGGANTCATAAGTTTTCATATTCTCCAACATATTCACAGGTTCTTGTGAACACCAAAGATAGGAAGTTATATTTGGTTGGCTTCTCAGGAAAAAAATATAAAGGCTCCCATGTGGCTGCCTTAATTTGTGCATCGCATGGACTGCACTGTTTGCTATTTTTTACTTTTGCATTACATTCACAATATAATTGATGTTTCATCCAGTAACAATGATGCGGACTATGCTACAACATTGAGGTATTGACCATCTTTAAAGGAGCCTTAGGAGTACCTGTGAAGAAAAAGAAATCAGGAAAAAAAAAATCAAGCCATCATATACATGATTGTCCCAAGTTAATGCATCAAAACAAATGCAAATTACAAGTTCAAGATGAGATTATTTTGGATCAGGGGATTACAGAGGGGAAATTTGAACTATATTTCTTTTGTAGTTATTTGAAATTCCTACAATTATCATCGTGTTCGAGGATTTTTTTTTGTTTTTTAATGATTGTAGATTGTACAAGGTGATAATGAACAAATATAATGTTCTTTACAATGGAGATTTATACAGATCACTGGTACAAATCAAACTTTGAAATCCGCAAAATTTTGAACTCAACACGTTCGTGTAATTATTGTCTACATATAAATCAAATATATGCACTGATTTGTGGCCAAGTGATTTACACTGTTGAATTTGCCAGTGAAACAATGCAATAAGAACATTAACAATGCTTAGCCACACAAATAAACACTCGGAGCTATGGATTTTTGGCTTGGAATCATGCATTTTTCACCCTCTTCATGTATAATCTGTAACTGATTTAGTTTTCATTACCACTTTCTTCTCTCTCTATTTATTGATTCATTGTTGGATCAGGGATAATTCAGTTACATATCCCTCTATTTTTCATGTAACTATAGTCTGATATAATGAAAACATACTTGTATCATTTATTCAACATCACCATGTATAAGATAAAAGAACATTAATGAAAAAAGTAAAGCTATGGAAGCATATAAAATCCGGATCCAAACATCTCCTCAAGAACTTCATCAGATCATCAAGACTTGATCTTTGGTTCCCAACCTAGCAACTCCTTCGCCTTTGTGATGTCTGATTTTCTCTGGCGGGGATCATCTGGTGTGTTCTCCACAGTTCAAGCATTGTAAATTCACTTGATAGTTAAAAAAAATTTGAATTAGTAATAGCTACAAGATCATAATTTCTGCTAAGAAAGAAAAGGAAAAAGACTGAAAGATTGTATTTAAGCACAAATATTATTGTGCATCAAGTCAATCAAAATAACCTGGGTTCCCAATGTTGATTGGCCCAGTATTATCTCCTTCCATAATTCGGATCAGACCATCAACCTTCAACATTTGTAAAGAAGAGTAAGGCAACATAGAATTATGTAGTTCTAACACACTTGAGATTCAATTTGAAAGGCCAAATACACAATGCTCTTCATACCATGTCAGAGACATAACAAAAGCTCCGAGTTTGTGTTCCTGGGAACTGAACAGTCAAGGGTTCATCCCTGCATGAATCGACATAGACAGTTAAAAATTTAACTACAACTCTCAACTGTTTATCTCATGCTCAAGTAATGGATGGTGCTGGTGTATACAAAGGAGCATGCTAAGTAAAGAGTTCATAAATATGCATACTTGCGATGAAATCTAAGAACTACATTAGTTCTTTGGAACTTTTATGATTAAATGTAGCATACAATCTGCTCGAAAGTCAACCCACAAGTGGGCTCATGTTTAATAAATTTTATTAAACATGATTAAACAAGACTTCTAATCGATCGAATGAATTAATAAGGAAACTGAGTCACTTAATTATCGAACAAGAGCTAAAGTGATAGGTTTTTTACTCCAAGGATGTCCTTGGTCTTTCATATCATCAATAAAACATATTAATTTTTGATCACAAAAAGGAAGTAATATGCTAACAAGAAGTAACCATTATCATATTCTTAGTTTATCTGCTACAACACATAATTCTCATAAATTTTTACATGAAGTAAAGATTAAAATCAAAAGCAAAATATATCTCACAAACAAATTTCTAATTCATCCTTAAAAAAATGAATTCTCCCAAAATTAGGAAAACCCAAATCCAGAAGAAAGCCAAAAGTCTAATTCTTTCAAAACCAATTCTCATTGGCACCCCTGATCTAAGTTTCTCAAGAATCAAATCAAAACCAAGCTTGAAACATTGATATATACAAGATAATACAAAAGATGAAGGGAGATAGAAAGAGAGAAATATTGCGTATCTGATGACTAACATATTTAGCTATTTGGAGGCATTCCCGATAGAGCTAAAACACCAATATATGAATTAATAAAAAAAAATAGAACATAATCATAGTAACTTAAATTATACTCACTTCAAAAGATTTGAATAACAAAACACAAGTATTTTTCGCATTACGATTAATGTATGCACATAATTGCAAAATTATTTCCTCAAAATAAAATTAAAAAATGAAAAATAATGAATGAAACTAACTCTGATGGCATTGTTGGCAAGTTTAGGTGGCAGCACTGTTCGCAGAGATGGCATGATTAGAAAAACCCTAATAACAAATCAACTGAATTTAAAGCAAATAAGTAATGAAGTTCCTGAATAATGGCTCAATTGTTCAACCAAATGAAGAATGCAAAGAATCACAAGGTAAGAAGNGAAGTTCCTGAATAATGGCTCAATTGTTCAACCAAATGAAGAATGCAAAGAATCACAAGGTAAGAAGCAAAAAAAAATCATTAGAATCGATAAGATCATTAGAATAAAAAATAAGATCAAGACAAATAGTTTAACATTTAGATTAAAAAAAATCTTTCACTCGTAAAAAAACCAGGAGGTTATTGGGCGAGATGATATAATATCTTCAGTTTTAGCTTCATGTTCCTTCTTCACCCTAAACATAAAATAAACCATTAACTACAAAAATGGCTTCACCATATAAATTATGCTATTAACTAGAAAAAACGTTCACTTACATTATATCTGATCAAGACTTGGATCACCAATGGATTATCAAAGACAATGTTCACCCAAAAAAAATAAATAATGGAGTTTTAGAGTACTCGCAGACTCAACAAAATCTAAACCAAACAAACAAATAGTTTTTGTACGAGATGGAGGGAAGACAAGAGCAATAATAGTCTTTAGGCGGGAAAGTGGGTGGAGGGAGAGATAAGGTTTTTGTGATTTGTGGACCTTCGATTAGAAAATAAAAAAATAATATATTGTAATATATGGAGGTGTAAGTGTAATTTAAAATGTGAAGAATTTAGGACCGGTCCAAGTAATGGGAGACCGATCTTCGGTAAATATCACATTTTTATCCTTTAACTATCACACTTTTATCTCTTTTGTCTCTTCACTATCACACTTTTATCCCTTTTATCCCTTAACTATCACACTTTTATTCCTTAAATAATCAAAAGAATCCCCAAAAATATTCAATTTTTTATAAATAGTCCCATTTTTTATTAAAAACAAAAATTAAATAAGAAATAAAATCAAAAAATTAAAAGAATGCTTCCAACTATTTGGGTAAGGTTATAATATTTTTGGATTGGGTTCCAATTTTTTTTGGGTGACTCCAATTCGCTAGATCAAAAAAATCCTACTGTCCAAAAAAATTCAATATTTTTTAAATAACAACAAATAAATAATGAATAAAATTAAATAAATAAAAGAATTGTAAATAATGCTTCCAACTATTTGGTCTGGTTATAACTGGTTATAACTTTTTTTGGATTGGTTCCAATTTTTTGGGTGAGTCGGATTAGCTAGATCAAAAAAAAAGTCCTAAAATATTCAATATTTTATGAATAGTTTCATTTTTTATTAACAACAAATAAATAATGAATAAAATCAAACAATTAAAATAGTTGTAAATAATGCTTCCAACTATTTCGGTCAAAATTATAACATTTTTGGATTGGGTTACAATTGAGGGAAGGTTCCAACTTTTTTGAGGTTCCAACTTGGGGTGGGTTCAAACAATTGGGGGAGAGTTCCAACTTCTTTGGCTAGCATTCCAACTTTTTGGATATAGTTTCTTGGCAATTCCAACTTTTTTGGTAGGGTTTTAAACTTTTTTGTAGGGTTTCAACTTTTTTTGTTAGGGTTTTAGGTAGGTTCCAACTTTTTGGCGGTACCAAATTTTGAGGAGAGGGTTCCAATCTTTTGTAGGTTCCAACTCTTCGGTGGGTTCTAACGGTTGGGGGAGGGTTAGAACTTTTTTGGATAGGTTCCAACTTTATTTTGGGCAGAGGTTCAATTCTTTTAGATAAGAGTTCCAACTTTTTGGATTAAGTTCCAACTTTTTTAGTTAGGGTTCCAATTTTGTTGAGTAGAGGTTCCAAATTTTTTGAGTAGAGGTTTCAACTCATCCTGCAGGATTCCAACTTTTTTTGGTAGGCCTTTCAACTTTTTGGGGTGGGTTCAAACTTTTTTGATTAGGGGTTTCAATTTTTTTTGGTGGAGGTTACAACTCGGGTTCCAACTCTATGAGTGGGTTCTAAGAGTTAAGGAGGGTTCCAATTTTTTTGGGTAGAAGTTCCAACTGTGAGGGTTCCAACCTTTTTTTGTGTGGGTTCCAATTTTTTGGATAGAGGTTCCAACTTTTTTGGGGTGAGTTTCAATATTTTTGGTTAAGTTTCAATTTTTTTGGTAGACGTTTCAACTATTGGGGTAGGGGTTCCAACTTTTTTGAATAAAATTTTAACTTTTTTGGTTAGGGTTCAATTTTTTTAGGTAGGTGTTCTAATTTTTTGGTAGAAGTTTCAACTCTGTCTCTGAGGTAGGGTTCCAACTTTTTTAGAGGTTCCAACTCCGGTAGGTTCTAACAACACAGAATGAGGAAGCCTAACAACTCTTTTTAGAGGTTCTAACAACAAGGGTAGGTTTTAATGCCCAAAACTGGCTGGGCATTAAACCCAGGATGAGGAAGCCTACGACGGACCTAACGAGCTTCCTGACAAAGTGCGCATGGATGGCAGAACCAATGAGTTGCACAATCGCAAGCTGACTCGCACTGCTCGCGCTGCTCCTCATCCTCCACAAAGCTTGTGCAACACCCACATGATCTGCCAAATGCTTCACAACTTCCCTGTTCATGTCAACAAAAACCATGGAAACAAAATTCAGAGCCCTCTATCATCTTCCTTCAATACAGGGAGAGAAACGGGAAATTCGCCTACGCCTACTATAATAAGAATACCTTAAGCACAAAACAAAGCTAAAATTGAGTCATCAAATATAAAAAAGCCAGTCAATGACAAATCAAGTAAAGCGCACTTAAAACCGAATGCAAACTTCATTAAGAATCACCAATATAGTATAAGAATTAGGTTGCTTCATACTGCCATCTAATTTCCTCTAATGTGAAGAACCATTCAACCAACACAGAACAAAATGCAAATTCTAAAATCAGATCATATAGCTTGTGATATAAAGATTTATACATTAAAATCTTAACAGACTAGAGGTCAAAACAAATTGGTCATCACTTATAAGAAGAAAAAAAAAAGAGATTTCTTCTTTTTAGACTTTCTTGTAACTGGGCATGTGGCCCCATTGGAGAATATACCAGTTTGCATAAGGTTAAGGTTGGAAGGGAAGGGAAGGGAAGGGAGGGAGGAGGGATAAGAATTTGACTTGCCTCTAGGTTGAACTTCCGGCGAATAGCTGCACGGCTAGGGTATGAGAAACAGGGTGCCAAGCAGTTTGTGCGAAAAAAGGAATTACCAAATCAGGTATAGACCAGAGTACGTCAAACAGTGATTTCCAAAAGTGCCAGAACCAGATCCAAGTCTCTCAACATTGCTTCCATATAGCACACAGGGGGCCACACTTCCAAGAAGACCCGCCAAATGTCATGTGGTTAGTATATATGAAGGAAGCCTCAGATACATATGCAGATCTGAGATCACCCATTTCAAACAGATGAATTTATAACTGAAATCTCAAGACCCAAGAGTACAACTCAACTCAACAAAGCTTTTATCCCAAGTTCTCAACTATTTGGGGTCGGCTATATAATATTTCTCCATCTATTTGGGGTCGGCTATATAATATTTCTCCATTGTACTCTTAAAGGCAATTGACCAAACGAAAAAAAACTCTTAAAGGCTATATTTTCTGTTAAACTGAGTGCTATCATATGTCTGATCTGCATATGTCTCAAAACCCAATAGAAATCCAGAGAACCGATCAACAATAGTCAATAGATAACGCCCCCAACATGATACAACCACCTCAAGCTGTATTCATTAAATGGACCATAGGAAACAGTACGCCACAAAAACAGGATCTTCATGAAAGTCCACACAAAACAACCAATATTCAGTGGATTAACAAAAAGAGGAGCTGTCATGCTAACTAGATATCTTACCCATTTTTCGACTAACTTATATCTAATCACAGCTCAGTAAGTCACAGTTGATCAGTTTGGCAAAAATATAACACAATTCGGATGCACGTTTCCCACAATCTTCATTTTGGTTATATTTTATGTAATTATAGTCTAAAAGACCTACTTGAGTATGTCTGTAGATGTCAGATAGAAAAAATTTCAAGTTGACACCAGATCAAGGTTCTCGGACCAACAGACCCAATAAGAAAGCGATTTTTGAGAAACCGATTTTTATATTTTTGAGAAGAGTTTTTGAGAAGAGTTTTGAGAAAGCGATTTTTATATTTTTTGAGATAAAAAATTTGTTTGATTAGATGATTTTAAAAATAATTTTACAATACAAAAAATAATAAAACATGTTTGGACAGCATAAATATATATTTGAACAATAATTCAAACATTAATAAAAAAATATAAAAAAGTTATTTTTATATTGATAATTTCATAATATATATATATATATATATATACTCATATCTGAACATTCAAAATTGTTCTCCTTGTTTCAAAAGTTTTCAAAAAAAAATTCTGAAAACAAGTGTCTTTGACTCGAATCTCATTTTTTCCCAAAATTTAGAGAATAAAAATGCTAAACAAACAAGTTTTAGGTGTTTACGAAATTTTGAGAACAAAAAACAGTTTTCGAAAACTAAACCAAACATGACCTAGATTTCTTAAGTAGTCAAAATAAACTGGAAAAGAATCTAGATATGATTCTTATAAATCAAAGTAAATATCCTACTAAAAAACAGTTGCCACAAATTTTTAGTAAAATTGAAATTAGTGATAAATATCTTAGTGATAAAATAATTGAAGAAATAAGAATAAAAACTATCGAAATAGGAAGGATATTTAAAACTCTAGAAATTGATCCATATCACCCTAAACTTGCAGAAATACGGACAGAAGAACTTGCAAAATCAATATTTCAATTCAAAACAATTTAAAAACTTTAATCAAAAGGTTAGATAAAGGAATATAAAATTCAAAGAAGGAGTCAATAAAATAGTGAATTTTATAGATTCTAACAATTTAGGTGGATACAAAATACCGGCAGAAAGAATGTTGACATGGCTATTATACATATTAATTAGACAAATTGTTTGATAGCGGCAGTTGTCAAACAGGCAATATCCATATTTGAAATTAAGGAAATAACAAAAAATTTAGAAAAAGAAATACAATTTGTAAAAAATTGGGTTTGTCAACAAATAATAATAATCTCCAAAAAACTTCCGAAAAATGGTGTAGGTTTTAGAAAGCCTACAAAGTTATTAGACATAAAACCCTTAAAAATGATAAGAGCTTTAACATCTAAATTTCAAAGAATAGATATAAAAGAAATGGAAGAATACAAATTAAAAGAAATAACGAAAGATGTGAGGAACTATAAACTACCAAAGTTTGAATTCTCACAATTATATAGAATAGGACCAGTTGAGAAAATAATCTCGCACACGTTTAAAAGAATTGAAATGACTCAAAGTATCTTAAAAGAAGAAACAAATATAATGTTAATTTCAAAACAAGCAGCACTAGAAGGAAAGAAAAATGGATATACCTACGTCCATATAGGCAAAAATAGATTTTCCATCATCATGGAAATTAAAGGGAGATAAAGAAATAACTGAATCCAAAGAAATCAGTAACACACTTGTTGATACAAAAGGAAACATAATGATAAACTTCAAAAATTGTGAGAGAATAGAAGCTCCTTCAACTTCCAGACTCAGTAACTGTGAAGCAACATCATTATGTTAGCAAATTATGTCAGATTTTTAAATTCAAATAACATTATTCGATAGCNATAAAATAATTGAAGAAATAAGAATAAAAACTATCAAAATAGAAAGGATATTTAAAACTCTAGAAATTGATCCATATCACCCTAAACTTGTAGAAATATGGACAGAAGAACTTGCAAAATCAATATTTCAATTCAAAACAATTTAAAACCTTTAATCAAACGGTTAGATAAATGCATATGAAATTCAAAGGAGTCAATAAAATAGTGACTTTTATAGATCTGACAGTTTAGGTGGATACAAAATACCGGCAGAAAGAATGTATGACAAGGCTATTATACATATTAATCAGACAAATTGTTTGATAGCGGTAGTTGTGGGACAGGCAATATCCATATTTGAAATTAAGGAAATAACAAAAAATTTAGAAAAAGAAATATAATTTGTAAAAAATTGGGTTTGTCAACAAATAATAATAATCTCCAAAAAACTTCCGAAAAATGGTGTAGGTTTTAGAAAGCCTACAAAGTTATTAGACATAAAACCCTTAAAAATGATAAGAGCTTTAACATCTAAATTTCAAAGAATAGATATAAAAGAAATGGAAGAATACAAATTAAAAGAAATAACGAAAGATGTGAGGAACTATAAACTACCAAAGTTTGAATTCTCACAATTATATAGAATAGGACCAGTTGAGAAAATAATCTCGCACACGTTTAAAAGAATTGAAATGACTCAAAGTATCTTAAAAGAAGAAACAAATATAATGTTAATTTCAAAACAAGCAGCACTAGAAGGAAAGAAAAATGGATATACCTACGTCCATATAGGCAAAAATAGATTTTCCATCATCATGGAAATTAAAGGGAGATAAAGAAATAACTGAATCCAAAGAAATAAGTAACACACTTGTTGATACAAAAGGAAACATAATGATAAACTTCAAAAATTGTGAGAGAATAGAAGCTCCTTCAACTTCCAGACTCAGTAACTGTGAAGCAACATCATTATGTTAGCAAATTATGTCAGATTTTTAAATTCAAATAACATTATTCGATAGCAATAAACCTAGCAATAGGAGCATTAGGAAAAATGTGGAATAATGAGGAGACACATGATTATGTAGAATTAAAATTTCAAGGACATATAAAAGACTGAAGGGTGGTGGTTAAACAAAAAAGCGAATATGTAAAATTTAGAAACCAAATAAGACTATCCAGAAATGCAGGAGATTATGAAACAGTCTTGCATAAGGAATTCTATGGAGATATTCAAGAACACGGAGTTAAGTTAGTTGCCCAGGCAAAAGAAAAGCTTACAAACTTAACAATTTGTAACATAAAAAAATTTGAAGAATATACATGTGAATTCTCTAAGTACTTCTATAAGATAGAAGAACCTACCAATCCAATATATAGATATATGTACCTTCACCATGGAATACAGAAATAAAAAGAAAACTCAAGAATGAAATGTTGTTTGACGGAACTCTGGGAGATAGGATTAATTTAGACAAAGAAACCTTTAAATAAATATGTGTTAAGAAAAAGCTACAAAAACAAGCAAAGAAGCTTAAGAGAAATAACAACTTTTGCTATCACCTATTAGATACACCTACACAATCGGGGAGTGAAGAAAGATCATATTGTAAGAAAAAGAAGAAATATAACTTTCCTAAATTTAGAAAATCTAAAACATATAAGAAAGGATTTAAAATATCTTAGAAAAAAATATTTTTCGAAGATGCAAACCAGGAAGAAAGTACTTTAATCCAAAAAGGATAAAGATATTGGAAAAAAGACATGCAAATGTTGGCTATGCGAAGAAGTTGACCATATAGCAATAAATTGTCCTCAAAAGGATAGAAAAGAATGAGAGGGTAAAATAAACTCAAAATATTTACATAAATGAGAACAATGGGAGCAAATAATAGACATGACNGTTAGAAATTATGCAGAACAAATAAGAGGAAAAGCTAGGATGGATATAAATTATAAGAAATTGAATGACCTAACCAAAAATGATTGTTATTTTATGCCAAAGAAAGAAGTCCTAATGAATAGAATCCAAGAGAATTGATGGTCCAACAAATTTGATTGTAAATCAAGATATTGATAGATAAAAATGGAAGAAGAAAGTATTCCATATACAACCTTTAACACTCCACAAGGGTAATACAAATGGTGAGTCATGCCTTTAAGATTAAAGAATGCACCTTAAGTATTCCAAAGAAGGATAGATGAAATATTCTATCAATTCTCAGAATTTTGTCTGGTATATGTTGATGATATACTAATTTTCTCAAAAATTAGAAAAGAACATAGAAAACACTTAGAGAAAATGATAAAAACTATAAGAAAACATGGAATCATCATAAGTCGAAAGAAGATGATATTAGAAACCGAGTCAATAAAATTTTTTGGACTTAGCATTAACAAGAGAGAAGCTCAACTTCAACCTCATGTATTAGAAAAATTAAATAAATTTCTTGATAGAATAGAAGACTCCAAACAACTTCAAAGATTTTTAGGATGTGCTAACTGTATGAAGGAATATATTCCAAAATTATCTGAATTGGCAATACCTTTGTCACTGAAGCTCAAGAAAAATAAGAAATAGATGTTTTTTAGAAGAATACGTCCAAAGAATTAAGAAAACAAAAGAATTGGCTTCAAAGCTAACTAAGCTTAGTTTACCCCTAGAAGATGATTATCTCATCATAGAAACAAATGCTTCAGAAACAACTTGGAGCGGAATCTTGAAAGGAAGGACACCAAAGAGAAGTACAGAAAAACTCTGTAAGTATGCCTCCAGAGCATTTAAAAGGTCCGAACTCAACTATCATCCGATAGAAAAAGAAATTCTAACTATCAAAAATTCAATCATCAAATTTGAAATATTTATTAGGCCACAGAAGTTCCTAATAAGAACAAACTGAAAATATTTTATTACTTTCATGAAAATAAATTTTGATAAATATATGTCAAAAAAGAGATTATTAAGATGGCAAGGGCGATTTTTTAATTTTAACTTTGATATTGAGCATATTGTAGGAACAAAAAATCACCTTCCAGACGCCTTGACAAGAGAAATGGCAATGATCCAAAAAGCATAGGATAAACTAAAGAAATTAGAAGTTGGTCCCTAAGATTTGAAGAATCAGATAAGAATTGCTCTTGGGGAAATTAGCCTTGAAGACATAATGACGGAATCTATTAAATTCAAAACAAACAAAAATTTTCGATGGGAGCAAAAGGTTTTGTTAGATAATCTATGATGTTTTTTCAAAAAAGATTACCATGGTAGATTCCTTATAACAATGAAGGCATTGACAAAATATTTTGCATCATTACAAGTTTGTATGAAGAGAACCAGACAAAAAAGAATGTATCTTCTTTGAATGGGCGAGAGTCGTTACAAGGCATAGAATGGAAAGATCACTTCCAAAAGACCTTGTCGAATGAATAAAAACAACAAAAACATCCACGACAAAAGATTGGCAATAAATTTTATAGAAACTTTGGGAGTTCGAATCCCAAAAGGATTGACAATTGTTAAAGGACTGATTAATGATTACCTTAGGCTTAGTGTCTGGCATGATTTTGACCAAGAAAGAAAGGTATGGTGCTTTGAAAATAGGTTNGTCCAACAAATTTGATTGTAAATCAAGATATTGATAGATAAAAATGGAAGAAGAAAGTATTCCATATACAACCTTTAACACTCCACAAGGGTAATACAAATGGTGAGTCATGCCTTTTAGATTAAAGAATGCACCTTAAGTATTCCAAAGAAGGATAGATGAAATATTCTATCAATTCTCAGAATTTTGTCTGGTATATGTTGATGATATACTAATTTTCTCAAAAATTAGAAAAGAACATAGAAAACACTTAGAGAAAATGATAAAAACTATAAGAAAACATGGAATCATCATAAGTCGAAAGAAGATGATATTAGAAACCGAGTCAATAAAATTTTTTGGACTTAGCATTAACAAGAGAGAAGCTCAACTTCAACCTCATGTATTAGAAAAATTAAATAAATTTCTTGATAGAATAGAAGACTCCAAACAACTTCAAAGATTTTTAGGATGTGCTAACTGTATGAAGGAATATATTCCAAAATTATCTGAATTGGCAATACCTTTGTCACTGAAGCTCAAGAAAAATAAGAAATAGATGTTTTTTAGAAGAATACGTCCAAAGAATTAAGAAAACAAAAGAATTGGCTTCAAAGCTAACTAAGCTTAGTTTACCCCTAGAAGATGATTATCTCATCATAGAAACAAATGCTTCAGAAACAACTTGGAGCGGAATCTTGAAAGGAAGGACACCAAAGAGAAGTACAGAAAAACTCTGTAAGTATGCCTCCAGAGCATTTAAAAGGTCCGAACTCAACTATCATCCGATAGAAAAAGAAATTCTAACTATCAAAAATTCAATCATCAAATTTGAAATATTTATTAGGCCACAGAAGTTCCTAATAAGAACAAACTGAAAATATTTTATTACTTTCATGAAAATAAATTTTGATAAATATATGTCAAAAAAGAGATTATTAAGATGGCAAGGGCGATTTTTTAAATTTAACTTTGATATTGAGCATATTGTAGGAACAAAAAATCACCTTCCAGACGCCTTGACAAGAGAAATGGCAATGATCCAAAAAGCATAGGATAAACTAAAGAAATTAGAAGTTGGTCCCTCAGATTTGAAGAATCAGATAAGAATTGCTCTTGGGGAAATTAGCCTTGAAGACATAATGACGGAATCTATTAAATTCAAAACAAACAAAAATTTTCGATGGGAGCAAAAGGTTTTGTTAGATAATCTATGGTGTTTTTTCAAAAAAGATTACCATGGTAGATTCCTTATAACAATGAAGGCATTGACAAAATATTTTGCATCATTACAAGTTTGTATGAAGAGAACCAGACAAAAAAGAATGTATCTTCTTTGAATGGGCAAGAGTCGTTACAAGGCATAGAATGGAAAGTTCACTTCCAAAAGACCTTGTTGAATGAATAAAAACTACAAAAACATCCACGACAAAAGATTGGCAATAAATTTTATAGAAACTTTGGGAGTTCGAATCCCAAAAGGATTGACAATCGTTAAAGGATTGATTAATGATTACCTTAGGCTTAGTGTCTGGCATGATTTTGACCAAGAAAGAAAGGTATGGTGCTTTGAAAATAGGTGTCTAGCATCTTTAACCACGAGATCAACTAAAGATCTAGATAGAATGTCAGAATGCCTCATTAAAGCGTGCCATAAAGCCAAGCATGCAAATGAACCTCTATCCATTAGAATCTGTACAATAGCACCAGAATGGCACAAAGAAGAATTTCTGCCTATTATTCATTTAATCAGATTACATCCTGCACCTTTATAGTTAGAGAAATATGAATCCTAAAAGGACTAATATGACGTTGAAACAAAACCAGACAAATCTAATAAAATCAACAAATATTCCATGGAAGCAGCTCACGCATTTGGAACTGAAGAAATAAAGAACAAATTATTCAATAAAGCTTGTGATCCTTAACGAAAGTATTGGTTGTTAGAAGAAATTGAGAGGATTATAGTCCAGTGTGCATTCTATGACACAACTCAGCACACATATTTGTTCAACGCCCTTTTAAATAATCAAATAATAAATTCACCAAGAACTAGCCAAATCTTAGAAAATATTGAAAAAAGTATCAAAGGGTTTGTAGAAGGAACCATTGGAGATTACAAAAGCAATGACCCATTCAATGACATTGGATACCAAAACCTTGAAAATGCAACAGAGGGATAAGGTTCCACCAGAAAAGGATGGGCTTCACACAAGCATCCAAGAAACTTTCACAAAGCTCAATAAGAAAAGGCGTGTCCTACAAAAGAATCCAAAAACTTTATGATAGATTGGCTCAACAAAGGACCATAGAAAAATATGTCTTTGAAATCTGAATCTCAATTCTAAGATCTAGATCAAATCCAACTCTATATAAGGAGGCTATTGGCATTGTAATAAGCATCGAATCTTCAAAGTCTAGTGAGTGTGTAAGAGTCTAGCTAAGTATTTTCATTTCCAGTGTCTATAAGTTTGAATGTTTATTGTGAGTGTGCAAGTGCAATAAATGAGTAAAACTTTCTAGTGGAGAGTTAGTAAGGTCTCTGTAATCTTTCAGATATTTAATAAAATCTTTCAGTATTGCATCTTTGCTAACATCTCTCTTCAATTTTCATTTACCATAATGATAGTTTGTCTTTCCTCCATGTCAAAAGAGAGGTAAAGGATATTAGGCCATAGTGAGAGTAGAAGGAACTTTTAAAGGCTAGAAAGTGCCGTGAAGATTGTTCCAGTAGCTCGAAGACGAGTCCAAATACCCAAAATCTAGCTTGAGATATGTGAACAGGAAGTAGTATTCAGGAAGTGAAGGAGAAAAGGAGGAAGCGAGGTAGTCCTTGAAAGGTATAATTAATATATGAATTTGATTATATACCTGAGTAATTTTTTCATTGTTTACATGTTAAATATTAGATTTAATCTTTATCATAATCTAACGTTATTAGAAAGAGAAATCAGTACATTAGAACAACAAAATGTGAACTAGAATCAAGACCAGCAACTTTATTTAACTTAAGAATAGTTAGCCTTCCAATACGCTAATAAGAAAAATAAATTATCGAAAATATAAAGCCTAGCAACTGAAAAGTCTACTACAAGGGCTTGTATTGGATAGTATATAGAAACTAAATTAGTTTGAAAACAGGGGGACCATAATGTAATTTCTACGTAGAAAATGCATGCATTTGGGAAATAAGTTGAAAAATATCCTTAATTGGGAAATAAGTTATGCGGATGCATGGGAATAATGTTTAACTCATCAATATATATATAGCAAACAATTTTTTTGGAAGGTATAAAACATACAATTTACTTGGCAGATAGCCTGAAAAGAGTTCTATATCAATTTCTTCAGTTCTCATATTTTTGATTTTATTTAAGAGTAATGTTAGACAAACTTAAAATTTAGACCTAAAATACAGACTAGATGATGTGGCTGATAATGTGTACCAGCCATGTCATCGGTTTCAATCCAAAAAATAAAATAAAATTTAAAGAAAAGATCTGATTTTATTATCTCCATCATAGACCCAACCCTTCCCTCCCTGTCGTCTTTTCCCTTCCCTTTCAGTAAATCCAAACACTACCGGCCACAATCAACAACCATAGGATTTCTTTATCAGCTCCTCCCTACCCCCTTTATGTTTAAAAAAAAATTGAACCCAAAAAAACAGGTTTTCTCCATATCCACATATGATGCCAAAGCCCTAACGTAACCTTCCCCTTCCCTATGCAAAACTAGCCCAGAATGCCGCCGAAATTTCACAACTCCAGCAATCAACGTTGGCCACGAACACAGTCGTCTTTCGAGATCTTTAATCAAGATTTGGAGTAAACAATTGCTTCGATCAATATTTGGAGTAAACAATTGCTTCGATCACCCTTCTGCTCCCCTCTTTACCTCTTCGCTAGAGTAGACAATCGTTCAAAGCCTTTGGAGTAAACAATTGTTTCGATCAAGATTTTTGTAATTGTCCCATCTCTTTTTTTTTCTTTGTTGTTTAACTATTCCAACATATTCCTTTTTTGTTATGAATTTCTCAAGCCTAGATTTTTTACTAATAATTAATTATGTCTATTATTTTAGGATGTCTCATATGTGAATTCATTAAAGAACTGATTTTTTTATAAGTTTATTGCATCCTTTTACTTTTTAATTATCTATCCATTTATTTTTGTTGGTGATTTTGGAGCATAAACATATTATTTTTCTTGTGATGTTCAGGTATATATTGTGTTTAAGAAATCTATGATTAATCAAAGAAGCACTTGGTGGGGTTAATTTTTTTTTAGAATGGAAGGAGAATGTTCAAGTAGTTTGCAAATGAGTGATTAAAATGTCGAGACTAAAATACAGAATATGGTCGATGTAGATGAGCCTAAGGTTGGATGATGTTTGAAAGTGAAAAAAAGTTGTTTGACTACTACACAAATTATGGCAAGTGATTGGGGTTCCCAGTTAAGATAAGATCATCATCAAAAGGAGATGATGGTGAGTTGAAATATTTTACAATTTGTTGTTATTGATTAGGAAAGTTAGAGTGCAATTCCAAAAATTCTTTCAAACTGCGTCCAAGCATCAGAACAGGTTGTAAGGCTATGGTTCTAGCAATTTTATGTGCCGATAGAAAATAGAGACTGAACACTGTCATGCTTGATCATAACCATGAGGTGAGTCCAAGCAAAGCTCGATTCTTTTGTTGTAGTTGAGTGATGGGACCAAATGTAAAAAGGAAGCTTGAATTGAACGATAGGGTAGGGGTTAGAATAAATAAAAATTATAATTCATTTGTGGTTGAAACAGGGGGCATGAAAATATTTCTTTTTTAAAGAAGGAATGTAGAAACTAAATTGAGAAAACAAGGCGTTTACGGCTTGGGGAAGGAAACGCTTCTATGATACAGAATTACTGCTTAGAGATGCAAGGTGAAAATGCATACTTCTTTTATACAATGGATTTGAATGATGAGGGTCGATTAAGGAATGTGTTTTGGGCTGATGCAAGGAGTAGGGCTACATATGAGGAATTTGGTGATGTTATTATGTCTGATACAACATATTTGACAAATAAGTATGACATGCCCTTTGCTCCATTCGTAGGTGTTAATCATCAAGGGCAGTCAACTTTGTTTGGATGTAGTTTGATCTATTGTGAAGATACGAATACTTTTAGTTGGTTATTTCAATCATGGCTTGCATGTATGTCTGAGAAAACTCCACGTTCCATAATAGTTGACCAGGAAAAGACCATGAAGAAAGTAGTTGAGAATGTTTTCCCTAATGCTTGGCATCTGTGGTGCCTATGGCACATCATGAAGAAATTACCTGAAATGTTGAGAGGTTATAAGTAGTATAAATCCATCAATTTTTTCTTACAAATAGCCGTTTATGATTCATTAAGTTGTACTGAATTTGAGGAAAGTTGGAATGATATGATTGAGAAGTAAATGCTACATAACAATGATTGGTTGAGTGAACTGTACATTGAGAGGCGTCGTTGGGTGCCGATCTTTGTGAAAGTTACTTTTTGGGCGGGAATGTCTACCACACAATGAAGTGAGAGTATGAATTCATTCTTTGATGGGTATGTCAAATCTAAGACTACCTTAAAGCAATTCGTCGAACAATATGAAAATGCTTTGAAAAGTAAGGTGGAGAATGAGAATGAGAAAGAATCTAAGTCTTTCTCTTTGCAAGTCCCTTGTGTAACCCATTATGACATGGAGAAACAAATTCAAAAGGTTTACACCATCTCAAAATTTATGGAGTTCCAAAGCGAATTGATAGGGAAGATGTACTGTGATTTGACTTCGGTCAAAGTGGATGGCTTGATTTTTGAATATGACGTATGTGATAATATCATGACTGAAGAGAAAAGAAAGAGTTTAAATTTGAAGGTTTTGTTTAATTAAAAGGATTGTGAAACGAAGTGCAATTGTCGCTTGTTTGAGTTTAGAGGAATATTGTGCAGGCATGTCGTGGCAGTGCTAATCCGTAGAAAGATTTACTTATTTCCTGATAAATACATCGTACAAAGATGGAGGAAGGATGTGAGAAGATGTCACACAAAGATTAAAATTAGTTATGACTGTTGTAGTGCCACACCTGAAGCACAAAAATTAGATAAAATGTGCAATGTTTTTACTAAGGTTGTAGACTTGGCAGTAGATTCTGAAGATAAGTGCACATTTGTGATGGATTGCATACATGATATAAAGGAGAAATTACAGAAATACAAAGGTGGTTCTACAAGTTATGAACCAAGTCCCAAACGCAACTGTCGATAAAAACTCTGATGGTGATGTAAATGATATATCAAAAGAGAGGAATAAAAGTACTCCATTGGCAATTCGAAGCAAAGGTCGTCCACCATTCAAAAGTGGAGCAAGTTGCAAGGAAAAAAAGACGAAAACGGAAAAAAAAAGTATCTCATGGAAATTATACCGCTTAATTAAAATTATTCACATTCTTTGTAACATTTATTATTTATTATTTAATTTATATTTTGTAGGATTCTCTCCCAACTAAAAGTGATGCCATTGGTCATATTGATGGTCAACCCACTAGTAAAGTGGTTGACGTACTTGGACACAAGAGAACATTGTTATGATGGTATGACATAACCATCATTTTTGAAATTGTAATATATTTTTTTTAATGTATTGGTTAATTTCATACTTGGAATTAACTGTAATGTAGGATTCGAAAACTATCCAAAGTGGTAATGTTGTCGAAAGTGATGGTCAATACTCCAATTTGCCTCTTTATAATGTAAGTTGTGAAAGTTTATTTGTAATCAATTTGTCGTAATTTTGTGGTAATCTGTTGTAATTTTATTATAACAAAACAATATGACCTTATTATGGGAATTCACTCAAAAAGGTCATGAAAACCAATCATATGGGATGGAAAACTATTTCATGGTCAACAATCTGATATTAGTTTTAGAAATTCTATATCTTGTTTGTTGTTTATACTATAATATCTCTTTATGAAATTTCTTGTTTTTTTGGTTTAGAATAACTAATATCATCCTTAAAATGGTGAATATGACATGCAACATATGTCTTCATCTAGCTCAAAAGATGTAGTAGACAATCCGGAATTGCCAGTTCTATCTTCAACATCACCGTCAAATGGCAAGTAGATTTGGCAAGTTGGAAAGAATTCTATAAAAAGTCTTTGTCATTTATTCAAGAGTTGAGTTTTTATTTTTTTTCCCCTATGACAGGTATGTAAATGAGGAAACCTTCGTCAAGATGTGCAAGACAAAGATTGTAGTATTTTGTGTCCTTGTGTTACCCAAAATTGAGTTGTTCTATTATTTTTGAATGCTCATGATTTTATAATAGGACTTAAGGGTTGGATTTTGCATTGACAATTTTATTTTAAACAATTGTTCAATGAATTATTTGTTGGATTTTTTTTTGTTTCAAACATGTGATCTTTGGCAAATAGAGCAATTCAAGATGGTTTTTCTTCTATGTCCACTGGCTCTGATCAGCTGCCTACTGCTGTGAGTCAACGATTGGTTCAGGATCAGAGAGACTTGTCTATTCTGTGTACTAAGAGTACTCTGATTTTTTATGATCATGGTTGAATAGCTAACTCTGGAGCTGGGTGTGTGTATCCGGTGTAACATGGGAGGATTGGATGAGGTTGTAGGATCTGTTTGTTGTTGACTGCAGGATATTGTTGTTGGCTTTGATGAAGACTTTTTGGATGGGCATTCTAGAAGTGAGGTCTGGCTCGCCAATATCAATGAAGGGGTTTTGTTTGGATGGTCTGATTGCAGAATAATCAGAAGCTGGGCAAAAATAGAGCTACATAAAGTAGTTAAAAATGGCTTAAGTCCTTTTGAAGGATTAAAGCCATCCTTTGTATTTCAATTTTTTCAAATTATGTTTCTTTGTATTTCAAACATGTTGTGGGTTGATTATTGATAATGGATTATGTTCCAAATTATGTTCCTTTCCTTTTAGTTGATCTCTTATCTTCCATTCTATTGTTTATACCTAGTCTCTACAATTAGCTTAACATTCAAAGGCTACTTTAGTCGACCAAACAAAAAAAGGTTCAACTACATGGCCCCCCACTTGGAAGTTCAAAAGCACAAACTGAATAAGAATACATAGCAATTTTTTTTATTACTATTCCACTACCAAACTGAATAAGTTTGCAGACAAAATACAATCTGGAATAAGTTTACAAAGGCAAAAGCTATGTAATTGTCTCCCAAGTTGAATGAGTTTACAAAGTTGAATGAGTACACAAAATGTGTACAATTCACAAATCATTTCTTCTAAGGCGGTGACTGAATTGTGCATAATAAATCAGCTTCACCGTCGTGTACCGTGGACGAAGCATAAATGTCCAAAACCAAGCGACTTCTACTAGACAATTTGTCGAATAGCTTGTGAACACAATCCAATATAGTTTTCCCCTTCTTACTCAAGTGTAGATTCACTTCCACATCAATGAATTCACATCTAAGACATCCTAATAAAACTAATTAATTAATCATTAGTAAAAAATTTGGGCTTGAGAAATATGAGTATGTTGTAACACTAAAGCAACAAAGGAAAAAAACATATGGAGATAAGTAAAAATGTGTGGGCTACCGCAACTGTCAATGTCACTCTGGCGACTGCGAGTGTCTCTCTAGCGATTATGATTTCGACGAATAGATAAATTGGGAAGTAGAATTGCTAGGGATTAGGGGAAAGGAGAGAAAAATTCAACTGTGTCCTTGCGCCGGTGTTAATCCATTGAAAGACGACTGTGTTCGTGGCCAGCGTCGATTGCTGAAGTTGTGAAATTTCAATGACATTCTAGGCATATTCTATGGGCGAGTTTTCGTGTAGGGAAGGGGAGGGTTTCGTTAGGGCTTTGGCTTCGGATGTGGCTATGGAGAAAACCTGATTTTTTTGGTTCAATTTTTTTTAAATAGAAAGGGGGTAGGGAGGAGCTGATAAAGAAATCATATGGTTGTTGATTGTGGCTGCGGTGTTTGGTTTACTGAAAGGGAATGGAGAAGACGACAGGGAGGGAAGAGGGAATGGGGAAGGGTTGGGACTAGGAGATTATAAATCTGATCTCTTCTTTAAAATCTATTTTTTTTTTTTTGGCTTGATGACATTGCTAGTACAAATAAGCAGCCACATCAGCAAGTCTGTATTTTAAGTCTAAATTTTAAATCTGTATAACATTACTTTTTTTTTAATTAACCAACATCCAATCAACACATAACACCTGCACAGTTCAAAATCCTCCACTAACCCATGCTGCCATGTAGATATATGCACTAATAAGTACTTAACCGCTTCTCTAACACTACTAACCGATATCTATGGTTTGCGCTTCATCTCTAACTCTATTCCACTACTTTCCAATCGCTGTTTATCATCCTTTTTTTGCTATATTGTATCTTTTGTTCAACACACATACATAGAGATTCCAAACAAAAGTTCTTTTACTTCAGAAGACAGACTTGAACTTTTGAGGTACTACAATTTGAATTTCACGTGTCAAATTGTTTTGAGTTGTCCCTCCCTCCTTGCTTCTCTTACTATATGTAGCAATTTTTTGCATGCATGGTGTAAGCCATGGCCTATTGATAAATCTGCGTTATAATTCTATAGATTGCTACT
>CAUOFW020004280.1:1324831-1377623 GCA_963454935.2 Ilex paraguariensis | reverse complement strand
GCTATATTGTATCTTTTGTTCAACACACATACATAGAGATTCCAAACAAAAGTTCTTTTACTTCAGAAGACAGACTTGAACTTTTGAGGTACTACAATTTGAATTTCACGTGTCAAATTGTTTTGAGTTGTCCCTCCCTCCTTGCTTCTCTTACTATATGTAGCAATTTTTTGCATGCATGGTGTAAGCCATGGCCTATTGATAAATCTGCGTTATAATTCTATAGATTGCTACTTGTAAATGTTAGTTCTCAATCTTAATTTTGCTCACTTTCCCAATTTTATAATTTTTAGAAAATCAATTAAGCACTCCCATTATTTTTATTAACAACTCAAAGTTAAATATTTTTGAAAATATGTAAGGCATATTAATGCATAATATTTAACTATTATTAGGTGGAGCGGAGATGAGTTGAAAGTGAAACAATGTTAAAGAATTTCGTGCATTCCACAAAGTTGCTACTATATATATATATATACACACACATCACATCCGTTGCATGTAAATATTTTTTGTATATAAAAATTAATAAAAAATATTAAGTATATGTACTTGAATTAAATATTATCTCAAGTTTGCCAAACTTATTTTTTATCGATCATACTCTATTATAGAATCATGATAACTTTATATGTTCCCAAGGTTCCCTACTCTAACTATAAGAAAATGGGCTTTTTTTAAAAAAAAAAAGTGATTAAATTTTTATTTTTTTCTTGAATTTTGTGATTGAGAATGATTTATTAGTGATGTTTAAAATATTAAATTTTTTAAAATTCATTTGATTACAATTCCACTTATTATTCATTGCATTAAACAAAACTAATTGTCAATATACTAATCATATTGAAATCTTACTACAATTAAGAATTAGTTAGGTCAATTGGGACAAGATTTAATGTAATACTTTGTAGTATATATTATAAAGCGTATTAAAATTCTAAGCAATTCAAGTTTTATTTAAAAATACACTACAATCTATTTTCACATAAAATCTTAAAACAACTTAGAAAGTTTACTATGACTTAAGAATTAAGTTGATGTAACATAAATTAATTTTAAAAAATTATAAACACAATTATTTTTTATCTGAAAAATGAAAGAATTAAACTTTTCGATGAAAACTTAAATACATATATGCAAGCATATTGTTATCTATACACATTAGATGAGTAATGTTAAATTGATAGAGTTTTTGAAGGTTTTTTGAAATTTCTATTGAAAATTATAATGATGCATATATTTTATAGTCAATCAAAAAATTTCATAGAAACTAATATTTATACATAGAGAATAGATAACTAAAAGAGATGTTAAATGTAATTTAAATATTTAAATACATAAAGATATGATGGTAATTTAGATATTTAAGTCTGTAAGTATAGAATGACCTTTACAATTTTTTATAAGAGTAAAATATTTAATCAAAAATTTTCATGTTAAGTTACTTGTATTAGTAGTATAGTTTAAAAAAAACAAACAAATTAGATGGGAGAGACTCTCTCAAGTCTCCCTCCCTATTTTTTTTTTCTAGAATTTTAAAATTTTTAATTAATTTCCTCAAATCAATTTCTAATACGTGCACACTTTTAAAACCATTCACTAACACATATTTCTCCACATAACTGACACTTAGTTACCTAATTCCTAACTTGTTTTTATCTCTCTCACTCCCTCCTCTTTTCCTTCTGCCTCCTATTTCTCTTCGCTCACTATTATTGGAGTTCCCCTCCCTCCCTCACTCACTAACACTATTTTTGAATTAATTTTGTTGATCCCAAAAGCTGCACCAATAGCATGTAGGATGATATGGCGATCGCAGGGTGTACTTGCAAGGAAGTCGAGGACCGAAGGGACTCAGGTGTCGACCGTCGAATGATTAAGTTAGAAAAGATGAAGAGAATGGAATGGTATTTAGCTGGGAGGAGTTCCTTACCTGATTTTTGGTTTTTTTTAGAATTTTTATAAGTTGAGCAAATTGTACCATCGGAAATCCCTCAGCTGCTTTTCAAATGGAGTGGCAAGAAAGGTGGAACTACCCTCTAAAAGTATCTCAACTAGTGTGAGCAATTTTTCTGGGATTTGGGCGAGCTAGCTGCTGAGCAATTCCTGGAGCCCTCTTGGTGGGGGGGGAGGGGGGAAAGCTCCACATTCCCGGCTTGCCCCCACGTGCCTGCCTCTTGCCTATTCTATGATCATCAGCTGCCCCTAATTAAGACCCGTGGAGACTTGCGGCGTATATTGATTACATCTGCCCATTAGAGACCTCAGGAGCAGAACTGACTGCCTTGGACACGCAATTTTCAAAGAGTTGTTATGGGCCCAGTATATAAAAGCTTTCCCTCCCTGCTTGAACTCATCTTCAAGAGCTTAAAGAAATTTGTACGCCTTTGCCTCTTTGTCTCTATCCCCTTTTTCTCTTTGATTCCATTTAGATTCCTCATTCTAGATTATATAGGTTGGAGTCATAGCTTCCAATTCCATTTTTATTGTCTTTGCTTTTTGTGGTGGAACAACTCCAATCCTGGTTTTCTAGGGCTTTTCATGAGTAAGTTTGTTAGCGTCTAGCTTAAATCTANGTGGAACAACTCCAATCCTGGCTTTCTAGGGCTTTTCATAAGTAAGTTTGTTAGCGTCCGGCTTAAATCTGTGTTCGAATTTTGCCTTTCTTTAGTTACTAATAGACTTAATCTCACCCTTCCTCCAAATTTATACATTAACCACCGTATTTTTCTTATTATGGCCACTAATTCTGATCAAGCCCCTATAAAAGTCGTTCCGACGTTCATAGCTCAAGCGGATGGGGCGAATAAGGATTCTGACTCTATCTTGGAGATTGGTTCCTCCTCCCTCAGAGTTAGTGGAGTTAAGAATTACCATAGTTGCTTGGATGAGGGTTCCCTCCAAGAACTTAGGGCTTCATATAAGATTCCTGGTACAGTGCACTTGCGGGTCCCTTTCGATGATTAGACCACTAATTCTTTTTTCCCCGATGACGATTACTTTTAAGAATCCATTCTAGAGTCTAGGATCCGCTTTCCATTACCTAGATATATCAGAGAGGCACTCTACCTCTTAAACCTGGATCCTACTCAACTAAACCCAAACAGCTGGGGCTTTTTGATGAGTATGGGTGTCATCTGGGCTAAAGCAAACGGCGCTGCTATACAACTTACCTTTGCTAAGCTTATACATTGTTATAAACTTAACCCTTGCTTTGGGAATGGCTTGGAGTGGTTATATTTTCAGAAAGAGAAGGACTGACTCTTTTTATGAGCTACTCTTCAAATGTGAGGCAGTGGAAGGACAAATTCTTCTTTGTCTCCAGCTCTGGCTGGGAATTTGGGCCTTTTAAAGTCCTTTCGACTAGTTTTTTTAAGGTTCCCCACATCTGGGGATCCCTTACCCCTCTTCCCAGTAAATGTGTTTCTTCTTATACAACTTTTTCCTATGATGTGTCTTTCTTCAGACTTTCGTTCTTTACCTCCTAGTGACGTATGTAAATTAAATTCCATGACTCCTGAATCCATGGTTCAAGTCAAAATAGTGCTTGACTACCTACACCAAGGATCTTTTCAAGCTTGTGAGTGACCAATCTCTCTTTAGGAAATGAATTCTCCCAAAATTAGGAAAACCCAAATCCAGAAGAAAGCCAAAAGACTAATTCCTTCAAAACCAATTCTCATTGGCACCCCTGATCTAAGTTTCTCAATAATCAAATCAAAACCAAGCTTGAAACATTGATATATACAAGATAATACAAAAGATGAAGGGAGATAGAAAGAGAGAAATATTGTGTATCTGATGACTAACATATTTAGCTATTTGGAGGCATTCCCGATAGAGCTAAAACACTAATATATGAATTAATAAAAAAAATAGAACATAATCATAGTAACTTAAATTATACTCCCTTCAAAGATTTGAATAACAAAACACAAGTATATTTCGCATTACGATTAATGTATGCACATAATTGCAAAATTATTTCCTCAAAATAAAAATAAAAAAGGAAAAAGAATGAGTGAAACTAACTCTGATGGCATTGTTGGCAAGTTTAGGTGGCAACACTGTTTACAGAGATGGCATGATTAGAAAAACCCTAATAACAAATCAACTGAATCCAAAACAAATAAGTAATGAAGTTCTTGAATAATGGCTCAATTGTTCAACCAAATGAAGAATGCAAAGAATCACAAGGTAAGAAGCAAAAAAAATCATTAGAATCGATAAGATCATTAGAATAAAAAATAAGATCAAGACAAATAGTTTAGCATTTAGATTAAAAAAAAATCTTTCACTAGTAAAAAAATCAGGAGGTTATTGGGCGAGATGGCATAATGTTTTCAGCTTCAGCTTCATGTTCCTTCTTCTCCTTAAACATAAAATAAACTATTAACTACAAAAATGGCTTCACCATATAAATTACGCTATTAATTAGAAAAAAAAACGTTTACTTACATTATATCTGATCAAGACTTGGATCACCAATGGATTATCAAAGACAATGTTCACCCAAAAAAAATAAATAATGGAGTTTTAGAGTACTCGCAGACTCAACAAAATCTAAACCAAACAAACAAATAGTTTTTGTACGAGATGGAGGGAAGGCAAGAGCAGTAACAGTTTTTAGAAGGGAAAGTGGGTGGAGGGAGAGATAAGGTTTTTGTGATTTGTGGACCTTCGATTAGAAAATAAAAAAATAATATATTGTAATATGTGGGGGTGTAAGTGTAATTTAAAATGTGAAGAATTTAGGATCGGTCCAAGTAATGGGAGATCGATCCTGGGTAAATATCACCCTTTTATCCTTTAACTATCACACTTTTATCCCTTTTATCCTTTCACTATCACACTTTTATCCTTTTTATCTCTTAACAATCACACTTTTATTCCTTAAATAATCAAAAGAATCCCCAAAAATATTCATTTTTTTTATAAATAGTCCCATTTTTTATTAAAAACAAAAATTAAATAATGAATAAAATCAAAAAATTAAAAGAATGCTTCCAACTATTTGGGTAAGGTTATAATATTTTTAGATTGAGTTCCAATTTTTTGGGTGACTACAATTCGCTAGATCAAAAAAATCCTACTGTCCAAAAATATTCAATATTTTTTAAATAACAACAAATAAATAATGAATACAATCAAATAAATAAAAGAATTGTAAACAAAAGAATTGTAAATAATGCTTCCAACTATTTGGTCTGGTTATAACTGGTTATAACTTTTTTTGGATTGGTTCCAATTTTTTGGGTGAGTCGGATCAACTAGATAAAAAAAAAAGTCCTAAAATATTCAATATTTTATGAATAGTTCCAATTTTTATTAACAAAAAATAAATAATGAATAAAATCAAACAATTAAAATAGTTGTAAATAATGCTTCCAACTATTTCGGTCAGGGTTATAACATTTTTGGATTGAGTTACAATTGAAGGAAGGTTCCAACTTTTTTGAGGTTCCAACTTGGGTGGGTTCAAACAATTGGGGGAGGGTTCCAACTTTTTTGGCTAGCATTCCAACTTTTTGGATATAGTTTCTTGCCAATGCCAACTTTTTTGGTTAGGTTTTAAACTTTTTTGTAGGATTTCAACTTTTTTTGTTAGGGTTTTAGGTAGGTTCCAACTTTTTGGCGGTTCTAAATTTTGAGGAGAGGGTTCCAACTCTTCGGTGGGTTCTAACAGTTGGAGGAGGGTTAGAACTTTTTTGGGTAGGTTCCAACTTTTTTTTGGACAGAGGTTCAAATCTTTTGGATAGGAGTTCCAACTTTTTGGGTTAAGTTCCAACTTTTTTAGTTAGGGTTCCAATTTTTTTGGGTAGAGGTTCCAAATTTTTTGGGTAGAGGTTTCAACTCTTTCTACAGGGTTCCAACTTTTTTGATTAGGGGTTCCAATTTTTTTTGGTAGAGGTTACAACTCGGGTTCCAACTCTATGGGTGGGTTTTAAGAGTTGGGGAGGGTTCCAATTTTTTTGGTAGAAATTCCAACTGTAGGGGTTCCAACTTTTTTTGGGATGGATTTCAACTTTTTGGATAAAGGTTCCAACTTTTTTGGGGTGAGTTTCAACTTTTTTTGGTTAAGTTCTAACTTTTTGGGTAGAGGTTTCAACTATTGGAGCAGGGGTTCCAATTTTTTTGAATAGAGTTTTTAACTTTTTTGGTTAGGGTTCAACTTTTTTAGGTAGGTGTTCCAATTTTTTAGTAGAAGTTCCAACTCTGTCTCTGAGGCAGGGTTCCAACTTTTTTTAGAGGTTCCAACTCGGGTAGGTTCTAACAGTTGGGGAGGGTTTCAACTTTTTTGGGTAGAGGTTCCAACTCTTGGGATAGTGGTTTCAACTTTTGGGATAGTGGTTACAATTTTTTTGGGTAGGGGTGGGTTCCAACATTTTTTAGTAGGGGTTCCAACATTTTTTTGTAGGAGTTTCAATTTTTTTGAGTGAGTTCCAACCTTTTTGGTAGGGTAAGGGTTCCAACTTTTTTTCGGTAAGGTTCCAACTCTTGAAGGGTTTCAACTTTTTGGGTTTAACTGTTGGAGGAGGGGTTTTAACTGTTTTGGATAGCGGTTCCAACTTTTTTGGATGAGGTTATTTGTCAAGTTCTACTCTTTTTTATTACCGGTTTAGCAGGTAACCGGTATCCTTCTTTTCAAACTGATCAAAGGCTAAAAAAAAAAACTACATCAATGGCCCAAATGAAACGGCGATAACGTACCGAAAAGAAAAATTCGGTATTACAGTGTGACCCGAATGGACACCGGTTGTGTTGACTTCGTCCCTGACTTTGAATAGTCGTTTGTCTAGTAACTCAATCACAATTATTGGCTAGTCAACAACCACAACTGTACAAGACCCATTTAATTGGACTGGGTTGGATTGGATGCTCCAATCTCATCCCATTAAATCCATCAATTTGAACAGACTCTATGGTCACTGGGAGATGTTTTGTATGCTTTCAAGTTTTTAACCCGCAACAAACCCGTATTTTACACCAAATACCTGCTCTCTCCTCGATCTCTACACGCGCATGTATTAAGGTGGTTAGACGAATCAAGCACAACTTAGATTTAATTTGATTATTGCTCAAAGCTTGTTCATATTAAAAAATAAACCGAATTGAACCAAATTTGAACATATATTCAAACCTCAGCCTAGCTCAAACTTGTGATAATAAATTCAAATGTGCTAAGGATACAAACACTCCAATAGTTCAGCTAATACCCCAACCAAGAACTTCACTAATACCGTAAAAAACGAGTTAGGAGTTTTATTTGGTATCTCTTTGCTTCATACTAGGGGTGCAACTTGGATTGGACAACCCGAGCCCAATTCGAAAAAATTAGGGCTTGGGCAAGGGTTTTTAATACTTGAGTTGAACTTGGGTCAAAAAATTCTAACCCGAATTCAATTTGGATTGAACTCGGGTTAAGGCCTTTTAAACCCGAGTTCAACCCGAACTTGACAAATTAAAAATAAATTATGTATATATATATTATATATATAAAACATTAGCACTGATTTTTCATTTTTATTCTATCGTTCTTTGCCTCTCTCGTTCTCTCAACCTCTCTCGTTAAAAATTTTGTTGGAGTTATTGGTTGTTAATTTAGGTGAATATTATATAATATATGTATTAGATTTAGAACAACAAGCCTATTTTTGGTTCTACTCGAATTGAACCTGTAAAATAACCGAAAATCAACCTGAAATAATCAACCCAAGCCCGCCTGAATTAAAATCGGGCTGTGCTCGGGTTAAGTTCCCCAACCCGAGGTAGGGTTAGGGTTGAAGATTATATACTTAGGGTTGAGCTAGGGTTGATTGCCCAACCCGCCCGAGTTGCACCCCTACTTCATACAACAAATAAAAGATAAGCATCTCCATATACTAATTATAATAACACCACACATACAATGTATTTCATTTTCAAGGAAATTTAATTTTACACGATTCAGCAAAACAGGTGAAACGACTTTCAAGCATAATTCAGATACTGCAAACAGTATAATAAAAGTTCAGATTATTGATACATAGTGATAATAGATACAGGATGGTATGCATGTAGAGGTAGAATAATCAGGCCTTATGATCCATGGTCTGCTCCCCAGGAGGAATCATGCCCAAAACTGGCTGGGCATTAAACCCAGGATGAGGAAACCTACGACGGACCTAACGAGCTTCCTGACAAAGTGCGCATGGATGGCAGAACCAATGAGTTGCACAATCGCAAGCTGACTCGCACTGCTCGCGCTGCTCCTCATCCTCCACAAAGCTTGTGCAACACCCACATGATCTGCCAAATGCTTCACAACTTCCCTGTTCATGTCAACAAAAACCATGGAAACAAAATTCAGAGCCCTCTATCATCTTCCTTCAATACAGGGAGAGAAACGGGAAATTCGCCTACGCCTACTATAATAGGAATACCTTAAGCACAAAACAAGGCTAAAATTGAGTCATCAAATATAAAAAAGCCAGTCAATGACAAATCAAGTAAAGCGCACTTAAAACCGAATGCAAACTTCATTAAGAATCACCAATATAGTATAAGAATTAGGTTGCTTCATACTGCCATCTAATTTCCTCTAATATGAAGAACCATTCAACCAACACAGAACAAAATGCAAATTCTAAAATCACTGGATCATATAGCTTGTGATATAAAGATTTATACATTAAAATCTTAACAGTCTAGAGGTCAAAACAAATTGGTCATCACTTATAAGAAGAAAAAAAAAAGAGATTTCTTCTTTTTAGACTTTCTTGTAACTGGGCATGTGGCCCCATTGGAGAATATACCAGTTTGCACAAGGTTAAGGTTGGAAGGGAAGGGAAGGGAAGGGAGGGAGGAGGGGTAAGAATTTGACTTGCCTCCAGGTTGAACTTCCGGCGAATAGCTGCACGGCTAGGGTATGAGAAACAGGGTGCCAAGCAGTTTGTGCCAAAAAAGGAATTACCAATCAGGTATAGACTAGAANATGCAAAAAAAATCATATTTTCCAACCAAAATTAAATGAAATAAGATCATTTTTTGAATACTCACAGATTTCAAGATCGCTGCTGCAGAACTCATCATTCCTACCAAGGCAAGCGAAGAGGGACGAGTCCCAGTGGGCCCTAGGCATCGGCTGACCCACAACGTTAGCGTGCCCAAACGGCAACCCATCGGCGGTCCACCCGTAGGGAGCTTCACCAGGTACCTGCGGGGGCGACTTCTTCATCACCACCACAGCTGGCGGAGGTGTGGTGGTGGCGTGTTTGGTGGATTTCTTTTCATCGTTCACCTCTGGTTGCTTTGCCAAAAGGGGGCTTGATTCCTCAGAATTGGCCATTGAAATGGAAAAACGATGGGAAAATTGAAAGGAATGAAGACAGAGAATTGGAATACGAAGGATGGAATGAGCTGTGTAGATCCGAGATGATCAGATATATGAGAGTGCTGAGCTCTCTCTCTCCCCGTTGACCGGGTTGCCAAAGTCGTCACGCCTTGACTTGGTTTTCGGCTCTTGGGAGTTGATCGTCAATTGGTTCTCACCCCCTCCCTATTTTTATCTTTTCAAATATCATTATGATTAATTACACTTTGCCCCTTTAAATTATAAGCTTTATGTTATTTTACCTCTTAACTATCATGTTTCTCACATTACTTCTTTAACTATAATTATTAGTGTCTCATTACCCCAAGGATTAACAACCATTAGAAATAAGATAGAAAATTACTTCACTCTCCCTCCTTAAGTCATGTGATTTTATTTCATTGTGTCCTTTATTATGTGATTTTGTTTCACTTTGTCTCGACACATTTTTGTTTTTGATTCAAAAGACATTTGTGTTTTTGGGCATTGTGAAACTAATTCAAATAGTTGAGAGGATAATATAAAAATTTTAATCATTTTGAGTAGCAAAGTGTAATAGAGGCTATATTTAAGAGAACAAAGGGTAATTAACACATCTATCTATCAATGTATGAGTTATTTGTCAAAGGAGCGAAGTGTAAAAACTTTTAATTGCCAAAGGAAGTTAGTTTTAAACTTTATTCCCATCCTGACCAAAAAAAAAACTTTATTCCCAAAGTTAGGACAAATTATATTTGGAAACCCCTTGGGTCCGTTTAGTTAGGAAAAAAAAAATGAGAGAAGGTGAAAATGATAAAAAATAAAATTAAAGAAAATATATTTTCATGCATGTATTTGGGTAGCATGAAAAAATTATGAGAAAGTTTTAAAAAAATTTCAATCAATTATTTGAAAGAAAGGAAAGTTACAAGGAATTTTTTTTAATTGTCTAAATTGCCCTTAAGTATATTAATTCGATTTAAAGAAATAAAACATATTTATTATAATTAGAAATTTAGAAATTTTAAAAAAATGGCTCCTAACCTAATTCTGGTACAGGCACAAGAACCAAGTTTTCAGAACTAAATTATATGATTAATCAAATTTATATTAAGATTTTTTAAAATTAATAACCAATAAAATATTTTAAGAAAAATAAGGGTAATATTATAATTTAATTAAAAATCTCAACTTTCTTGCATTTCCTTATATTTTTTACAAGAAAAAAAAATTAGTTAGTTGTGAGAAAATCTAAGTATGGAAAAAAATTATTTTTTTCATCATTTTCTATTTCATGTTAATCAAACACATGAAAATTTTTAAAATTTTCTCTTTCTTGTATTTTCTATCATTATCCTGCTAAACAAAAGGACCCCTTAGGACTCCTTTTGTACGTATTAACTACAATAGATTTTAAAAATCAAAACTAGGATAAAAATAAGTCAAAATAAATTCGACACAAAATAACTTGGTATCAGAGCCTAAGAAATATCCTTAGGAATACAATTTTTTATGAATAGTGGTGAATCATCAATAATTAGTTATTAAAGAAATAAGAAAAGGTAGTAGAGATACTACCTCTATTAGAAAAACTATTCATCCCCTTAGAAAACAATTCTAAAGAAAAACAGTTATACATGACAATTGAATGACTTAGAATTATCGAAGAACAATTTGAAACAAGGGTTGAAGAAACCCTTAAAAAACAAACTAAAAAATTAAATAGGAACTAGGGGCATATTTGGTTTGCGTTTCAAAAAATAGTTTTTGAAAAGAGTTTTAAGAAAGCGATTTTTATATTTTTTGAGATAAAAAACTTGTTTGATTAGATGATTTCAAAAATAATTTTATAATACAAAAAATAATAAAACATGTTTGGACAGCATAAATATATATTTGAACAATAATTCAAACATTAATAAAAAAATATAAAAAAGTTATTTTTATATTGACAATTTCATAATATATATATATATATATTGGTATATATATATACTCATATCTGAATATTCAAAATTGTTTTCCTTGTTTCAAAAATTTTCAAAAAAAACTTTGAACTTACCGTGTCGATAAGGGGCTATTCCTCGGTTTTTATGGTCAATCTATGATTTGGTGGGAAGAGAACCAGGCTGGCCTCCTTTCTTGTTTCTCTGGGTTCTTGGGTTTGCCTATATGCTTAGAATCTTTGATTTTGAGTCAAAAAGGATTCTGGGGGATCCTATGTGACCATTAAAATAGTTGTCATTCTATATGTTAGTTTCTTTCTCCCATTATTTCAATGCCCGTTAGAACAGCTAAGCCCGCCTCGTTATTCTATTCGGATATATTCTAAAGTCTGCACGTCACCTTTACCGTTTGCCGTTTAAGGGAACGAATGGGAGGGGGTGTGGGAGCTATGAGTCGATGCGCAGTGCAAGTCGAGTGAGGTAGAGCATCATTTATAGGCGAACAGGCGGGTTGTCCCATGTCTAGTCGAGTGTGCAAGCGGGATAGTTGAGTGGATGGATGGCAGCACGGCGAAAAAGGCTAGCGAGGCAAAGGAAAGGGTGTTAACCTATATAGTATAAATACCTTGGCAAGCCACTGTCGATGAAATAGTATAAGTGAAAACCTAGATACAGATCAAGAACCCAGGCCAACCTATGCCTTCAAAGAAAGCCTATTTGAGACTAAGGCGGGTTTGGATCGAAATGGAATCCCCCAACTCCCAGCTTCTAGCCCTCTCTTTGCGTGCATTTTCCTCCCTTCGACGAAGCCCGTGGTGGATAGGTCTAGTTCGAAGCAAGCTCACCAGCCGCTCTTGAACTTAAGACTATACGCGTCGCGTGCTCTGAAAACAAGCTACATTTGTTTTTTGTTTCTTTGACTCAAATCTCATTTTTTTTTTAAAATTTAAAAAACAAAAATGCTAAACAAACAGGTTTTAGGTGTTTTCAAAATTTTGAGAACAAAAAATAATTTTCGAAAACTAAACCAAACATGACCTAGATTTCCTAAGTAGTCAATTTATAGATCTTAATAAACTGGAAAAGAATCTAGATATGATTCTTATAAATCAAAGTAAATATCCAACTAAAAAACAGTTGCCACAAGTTTTTAGTAAAATTGAAATTAGTGATAAATATCTTAGTGATAAAATAATTGAAGAAATAAGAATAAAAACTATCGAAATAGAAAGGATATTTAAAACTCTAGAAATTGATCCATATCACCCTAAACTTGCAGAAATACGGACAGAAGAACTTGCAAAATCAATATTTCAATTCAAAACAATTTAAAAACTTTAATCAAAAGGTTAGATAAAGGAATATAAAATTCAAAGAAGGAGTCAATAAAATAGTGAATTTTATAGATTCTAACAATTTAGGTGGATACAAAATACCGGCAGAAAGAATGTTGACATGGCTATTATACATATTAATTAGACAAATTGTTTGATAGCGGCAGTTGTCAAACAGGCAATATCCATATTTGAAATTAAGGAAATAACAAAAAATTTAGAAAAAGAAATACAATTTGTAAAAAATTGGGTTTGTCAACAAATAATAATAATCCCCAAAAAACTTCCGAAAAATGGTGTAGGTTTTAGAAAGCCTACAAAGTTATTAGACATAAAACCCTTAAAAATGATAAGAGCTTTAACATCTAAATTTCAAAGAATAGATATAAAAGAAAATGGAAGAATACAAATTAAAAGAAATAACGAAAGATGTGAGAAACTATAAACTACCAAAGTTTGAATTCTCACAATTATATAGAATAGGACCAGTTGAGAAAATAATCTCGCACAGGTTTAAAAGAATTGAAATGACACAAAGTATCTTAAAAGAATAAACAAATATAATGTTAATTTCAAAACAAGCAGCACTAGAAGGAAAGAAAAATGGATATACCTACGTCCATATAGGCAAAAATAGATTTTCCATCATCATGGAAATTAAAGGGAGATAAAGAAATAACTGAATCCAAAGAAATAAGTAACACACTTATTGATACAAAAGGAAACATAATGATAAACTTCAAAAATTGTGAGAGAATAGAAGCTCCTTCAACTTCCAGACTCGGTAACTATGAAGCAACATCATTATGTTAGCAAATTATGTCAGATTTTTAAATTCAAATAAAATTATTTGAGGGCAATAAACCTATCAATAGGAGCATTAGGAAAAATGTGGAATAATAAGGAGACATGTGATTATATAGAATTAAAATTTCAAGGACATATAAAAGACTGAAGGGTGGTGGTTAAACAAACAAGCGAATATGTAAAATTTAGAAACCAAATAAGACTATCCAGAAATGCAGGAGATTATGAAACAGTCTTGCATAAGGAATTCTATGGAGATATTCAAGAACACGGAGTTAAGTTAGTTGCCCAGGCAAAAGAAAAGCTTACAAACTTAACAATTTGTAACATAAAAAAATTTGAAGAATATACATGTGAATTCTCTAAGTACTTCTATAAGATAGAAGAACCTACCAATCCAATATATAGATATATGTACCTTCACCATGGAATACAGAAATAAAAAGAAAACTCAAGAATGAAATGTTATTTGACGGAACTCTGGGAGATAGGATTAATTTAGACAAAGAAACCTTTAAATAAATATGTGTTAAGAAAAAGCTACAAAAACAAGCAAAGAAGCTTAAGAGAAATAACAACTTTTGCTATCACCTATTAGATACACCTACACAATCGGGGAGTGAAGAAAGATCATATTGTAAGAAAAAGAAGAAATATAACTTTCCTAAATTTAGAAAATCTAAAACATATAAGAAAGGATTTAAAAAATCTTAGAAAAAAATATTTTTCGAAGATACAAACCAGGAAGAAAGTACTTTACTCCAAAAAGGATAAAGATGTTGGAAAAAAGACATGCAAATGTTGGCTATGTGAAGAAGTTGACCATATAGCACTAAATTGTCCTCAAAAGGATAGAAAAGAATGAGAGGGTAAAATAAACTCAAAAAATTTATATAAATGAGAACAATGGGAGCTAATAATAGATATGAATAATAATCAAGAACTAGATATTCTATATAGTGATGAAGAAGGTGAAGTATCTTCAATATATAGCATAGAAATAGAAGACTTGGAGACAGAATCCGATGAAGAAGAAATTCCCATGAAATTGTTAAGACTAAAATAAGAAACTAAATTAGACTTTTCAAATAGAAAAACAAAAATAATTCATCAAGGACAGAAGTGTGATTTCATTCGATCTAAAGTATTATTTGGATGTGATTTTTGTCGTGCCAAAGATAAAGAAGAACATTATCGATGTGAAATTTGTGACCTCAATTATCATGATGATTGTTTTCAAGCATGTGTCGGAAAAAAATTGAGAATTAAAGGAATAGAACTAGAAAATATCGTAAAAATTAAAAATGCTGCATATGAGAAAGGTAAAGAAGTGGAAGAATCATTACCTCTAGAAGACTTAAAAGATCATGAACGCTATCTCTAGAATCAAAAGTTCTCGTTACAGAACCCAAAAATAATAGTAAAGTAATCAAGACAAGCCCTACTAGTACCTCTATTAGGCTTGAGTTCAAATTCAAAGGTATTGAATCATATCACCTAAATGCCTATATAGATACTGGAGCAAGATATTGCATAACAAAAAAAAATTCTATCTCATACAATTGTTGATGGAAGCCATATTACTCATGATCAAGTAGCAACAAACCTTTCTATTAAAATAGCAGGAAAATCCTTTGTCATAGAAGAACTATGGTTAGTAGAAGGGATGGGATGTGATCCTTTTAGGTAATAATTTTTTGAAACAATGTTCGTCGTTCACTCAATTTAAAACTTTGATTAGTCTCAAACCACCACAATGTTATCCTAAAACAAGCTTTTGAAGTTGTAAATGAAGGTTTTATTCCCAATAAACTTAAAAAATCTGACCAGGGCTCTACAACATAGCATAGTGAGAAATACATACAAAAAAAAACAATGTTAACAACTACATATTTTAGACTGTCCAAAAATTAAAATAAAATCCAATGAAGAACTGATGATTGAAGAAATCAATCATTTCTATATCAAGTAATCAAAAGACAAGGATACAGAACAAGTCAAGTCAATCGAAGAATTAACAAAAGATTTGACAAAAAATTTAAGTGAAAAGCCCTTAAAATTATGGTGAAAAGACAAAGCAATATATAAATTAGAAATAGTTGGTCCCAATGCAGTCATAAAGAGTAAGATCAATGATCTACTCAAATGATGATATATAAGAATTCTAGAAACAAATTGGAGAACTCCTAAATCAAGATTTACTCCAAAAAAGTAAAAGTCCACATCCAAGTCCAGCATTCATGGTAAGAAATTATGCAGAACAAATAAGAGGAAAAGCTAGGATGGTTATAAATTATAAGAAATTGAATGACCTAACCAAAAATGATTGTTATTTTATGCCAAAGAAAGAAGTCCTGATGAATAGAATCCAAGAGAATTGATGGTCCAACAAATTTGATTGTAAATCAAGATATTGATAGATAAAAATGGAAGAAGAAAGTATTCCATATACAACCTTTAACACTCCACAAGGGTAATACAAATGGTGAGTCATGCCTTTCAGATTAAAGAATGCACCTTAAGTATTCCAAAGAAGGATAGATGAAATATTCTATCAATTCTCAGAATTTTGTCTGGTATATGTTGATGATATACTAATTTTCTCAAAAATTAGAAAAGAACATAGAAAACACTTAGAGAAAATGATAAAAACTATAAGAAAACATGGAATCATCATAAGTCGAAAGAAGATGATATTAGAAACCGAGTCAATAAAATTTTTTGGACTTAGCATTAACAAGAGAGAAGTTCAACTTCAACCTCATGTATTAGAAAAATTAAATAAATTTCTTGATAGAATAGAAGACTCCAAACAACTTTTAGGATGTGCTAACTGTATGAGGGAATATATTCCAAAATTATCTGAATTGACAATACCTTTGTCACTGATGCTCAGGAAAAATAAGAAATAGATGTTTTTAGAAGAATATGTCCAAAGAATTAAGAAATAAAAAGAATTGGCTTCAAAGCTAACTAAGCTTAGTTTACCCCTAGAAGATGATTATCTCATCATAGAAACAAATGCTTCAGAAACAACTTGGAGCACAATCTTGAAAGGAAGGGCACCAAAGAGAAGTACAAAAAAACTCTGTAAGTATGCCTCCGAAGCATTTAAAAGGTCCGAACTCAACTATCATACGATAGAAAAAGAAATTCTAACTATCAAAAATTCAATCATGAAATTTGAAATATTTATTAGGCCACAGAAGTTCCTAATAAGAACAAACTGAAAATATTTTATTACTTTCATGAAAATAAATTTTGATAAATGTATGTCAAAAAAGAGATTATTAAGATGGAAAGGGTGATTTTTTAATTTTAACTTTGATATCGAGCATATTGTAGGAACAGAAAATCACCTTCCAGACGCCTTGACAAGAGAAATGGCTATGATCCGAAAAGCATAGGATAAACTAAAGAAATTAGAAGTTGGTCCCTCAGATTTGAAGAATCAGATAAGAACTGCTCTCGGGGAAATTAGCCTTGAAGACATAATGACTGAATCTAGTAAATTCAAAACAAACAAAAATTTTCGATGGGAGCAAAAGGTTTTGTTAGATAATCTATGATGTTTTTTCAAAAAAGATTACCATGGTAGATTCCTTATAACAATGAAGGCATTGACAGAATATTTTGCATCATTAAGCGAAATAAACAAGTTTGTATGAAGAGAACCAGGCAAAAAGGAATGTATCTTCTTTGAATGGGCAAGAGTCGTTACAAGGCATAGAATGGAAAGATCATTTCCAAAAGACCTTGTCGAATGAATAAAAACTACAAAAACATCCACGACAAAAGATTGGCAATAAATTTTACAGAAACTTTGGGAGTTCGAATCCCAAAAGGATAGACAATCATTAAAGGACTGATTAATGATTACCTTAGGCTTAGAGTCTGGCATGATTTTGACCAAGAAAGAAAGGTATGGTGCTTTGAAAATAGATTTCTAGCATCTTTAACCACGAGATCAACTACAGATCTAGAGAGAATGTTATAATGCCTCATTAAAGCGTGCCATAAAGCCAGAAAGCATGCAAATGAACCTATATCCATTAGAATCTGTACAATAGCACCAGAATGGCACAAAGAAGAATATCTGCCTATTATTCATTTAATCAGATTACATCCTGCACCTTTATGGTTAGAGGAATATGAACCCTAAAAGGACCAATATGACGTTCAAACAAAACCAGAAAAATCTAATAAAATCAACAAATATTCCATGGAAGCAGCTCGCGCATTTGGAACTGAAGAAATAAAGAACAAATTATTCAATAAAGCTTGTGATCCTTAACGAAAGTATTGGTTGTTAGAAGAAATTGAGAGGATTATAGTCCAGTGTGCATTCTATGACACAACTCAGCACACATATCTGTTCAACGCCCTTTTAAATAATCAAATAAGAAATTCACCAAGAACTAGCCAAATCTTAGAAAATATTGAAAAAAGTATCAAAGGGTTTGTAGCAGGAACCATTGGAGATTACAAAAGCAATGACCCATTCAATGACATTGGATACCAAAACCTTGAAAATGCAACAGAGGGATAAGGTTCCACCAGAAAAGGATGGGCCTCACACAAGCATCCAAGAAACTTTCACAAAGCTCAATAAGAAAAGGCGTGTCCTACAAAAGAATCCAAAAACTTTATGATAGATTGGCTCAACAAAGGACCATAGAAAAATATGTCTTTGAAATCCGAATCTCAATTCTAAGATCTAGATCAAATCCAACTCTATATAAGGAGGCTATTGGCATTGTAATAAGCATCAAATCTTCAAAGTCTAGTGAATGCGTAAGAGTCTAGCTAAGTATTTTCATTTTCAGTGTCTATAAGTTTGAATGTTTATTGTGAGCGTGCAAGTGCAATAAATGAGTAAAAATTTCTAGTGGAGAGTTAGTAAGGTCTCTATAATCTTTCAGATATTGAATAAAATCTTTCAGTATTGCATCTTCGCTAACATCTCTCTTCAATTTTCATTTACCATAGTGATAGTTTGTCTTTCCTCCATGTCAAAAGAGAGGTAAAGGATATTAGGCCATAGTGAGAGTAGAAGGAACTTTTAAAGGCTAGAAAATGCCGTGAAGATTGTTCCAGTAGCTCGAAGACGAGTCCAAATACCTGAAATCTAGCTTGAGATATGTGAACAGGAAGTAGTATTCAGGAAGTGAAGGAGAAAAGGAGGAAGCGAGGTAGTCCTTGAAAGGTATAATTAATATAAGAATTTGATTATATACCGGAGTAATTTTTTCATTGTTTACATGTTAAATATTAGATTTCATCTTTATCATAATCTAACGTTATTAGAAAGAGAAATCAGTACATTAGAACAACAAAATGTGAACTAGAATCAAGACCAGCAACTTTATTTAACTTAAGAATAGTTAGCCTTCCAATATGCTAATAAGAAAAATAAATTATCGAAAATAGAAAGTCTAGAAACTAAAAAGTCTACTACAAGGGCTTGTATTGGATAGTATATAGAAACTAAATTAGTTTGAAAATAGGGGGACCATAATCTAATTTTTACGTAGAAAATGCATGCATTTGGGAAATAAGTTGAAAAATATTCTTAATTGGGAAATAAGTTATACGGATGCATGGGAATAATGTTTAACTCATTAATATATATATAGCAAACAATTTTTTTGGAAGGTATAAAACATACAATTTACTTTGCAGATAGCCTAAAAAGACTTCCATATCAATTTCTTCAGTTCTCCTATTTTTGATTTTTTTTAAGAGTAATGTTAGACAAACTTAAAATTTAGACCTAAAATACAGACTAGATGATGTGGCTGCTAATGTGTACCAGCCATGTCATCGGTTTCAATCCAAAAAATAAAATAAAATTTAAAGAAGATATCAGATTTTATTCTCTCCATCATAGACCCAACCCTTCCCTCTTCCTTCTTCCCTCCCTGTCGTCTTCTCCCTTCCCTTTCAGTAAAACCAAACACCGCCGGCCACAATCAACAACCATAAGATTTCTTTATCAGCTCCTCCCTACCCCCTTTATGTTTAAAAAAAATTGAACCCAAAAAAATGGGTTTTCTCCATAACCACATATGATGCCAAAGCCCTAACGTAAACCTCCCTTTCCCTACGCAAAACTCGCCCAGAATGCTGCCAGAATTTCACAACTCTAGCAATCAACGCTGGCCACGAACACAGTCGTCTTTCGAGATCTTCAATCAAGATTTGGAGTAAACAATTGCTTCGATCAATATTTGTAGTAAACAATTGCTTCGATCACGCTTCTACTCCCCTCTTTACCTCTTCGCTGGAGTAGACAATCGTTCAAAGCCTTTGGAGTAAACAATTGTTTTGATCAAGATTTTTGCAATTGTACCATCTCTTTTTTTTCTTTGTTGTTTAACTATTCCAACATATTCCTTTTTTGTTATGAATTTCTCAAGCCTAGATTTGTTACTAATAATTAATTATGTCTATTATTTTAGGATGTCTCATATGTGAATTCATTAAAGAACTGATTTTTGTATAAGTTTATTGCTTCCTTTTACTTTTTAATTATCTATCCATTTATTTTTGTTGGTGATTTTGGAGCATAAACATATTATTTTTCTTGTGATGTTCAGGCATATATTGTGTTTAAGAAATCTATGATTAATCAAAGAGACACTTGGTGGGGTTAATTTTTTTTAGAATGGAAGGAGAATGTTCAAGTAGTTTGCAAATGATTGATTAAAATGTCGAGACTAAAATACAGAATATGGTCGACGTAGATGAGCCTAAGGTTGGGATGATGTTTGAAAGTGAAAAAGAGTTGTTTGACTACTACACAAATTATGGCAAATGATTGGGGTTCCCAGTTAAGATAAGATCATCATCAAAAGAAGATGATGGTGAGTTGAAATATTTTACAATTTGTTGTTATTGATTAGAAAAGTTAGAGTGCAATTCCAAAAATTCTTTCAAATTGTGTCCAAGCATCAGAACAGGTTGTAAGACTATGGTTCTAGCAATTTTATGTGCCGATAGAAAATGGAGACTGAACACTGTCATGCTTGATCATAACCATGAGGTGAGTCCAAGCAAAGCTCGATTCTTTTGTTGCAGTCGAGTGATGGGACCAAATGTAAAAAGGAAGCTTGAATTGAACGATAGGGCAGGGGTTAGAATAAATAAAAATTATAATTCATTTGTGGTTGAAGTAGGGGGCATGAGAATATTTCTTTTTTAAAGAAGGATTGTAGAAACTACATTGAGAAAACAAGGCGTTTACGGCTTGGGGAAGGAAATGCTTCTATGATACAAAATTACTTCTTAAAGATGCAAGGTGAAAATGCAAACTTCTTTTATACAATGGATTTGGATGATGAGGGTCGGTTAAGGAATGTGTTTTGGGCTGATGCAAGGAGTAGGGCTACATATGAGGAATTTGGTGATGTTATTATGTCTGATACAACATATTTGACAAATAAGTATGACATGCCCTTTGCTCCATTCGTAGGTGTTAATCATCAAGGGCAGTCAACTTTTTTTGGATGTAGTTTGATCTATTGTGAAGATACGAATACTTTTAGTTGGTTATTTCAATCATGGCTTGCATGTATGTCTGAGAAAACTCCACGTTCCATAATAGTTGACCAGGAAAAGACCATGAAGAAAGTAGTTGAGAATGTTTTCCCTAATGCTTGGCATCTGTGGTGCCTATGGCACATCATGAAGAAATTACCTGAAATGTTGAGAGGTTATAAGTAGTATAAATCCATCAATTTTTTCTTACAAATAGCCGTTTATGATTCATTAAGTTGTACTGAATTTGAGGAAAGTTGGAATGATATGATTGAGAAGTAAATGCTACATAACAATGATTGGTTGAGTGAACTGTACATTGAGAGGCGTCGTTGGGTGCCGATCTTTGTGAAAGTTACTTTTTGGGCGGGAATGTCTACCACACAATGAAGTGAGAGTATGAATTCATTCTTTGATGGGTATGTCAAATCTAAGACTACCTTAAAGCAATTCGTCAAACAATATGAAAATGCTTAGAAAAGTAAGGTGGAGAATGAGAATGAGAAAGAATCTAAGTCTTTCTCTTTGCAAGTCCCTTGTGTAACCCATTATGACATGGAGAAACAAATTCAAAAGGTTTACACCATCTCAAAATTTATGGAGTTCCAAAGCGAATTGATAGGGAAGATGTACTGTGATTTGACTTCGGTCAAAGTGGATGGCTTGATTTTTGAATATGACGTATGTGATAATATCATGACTGAAGAGAAAAGAAAGAGTTCAAATTTGAAGGTTTTGTTTAATTAAAAGGATTGTGAAACGAAGTGCAATTGTCGCTTGTTTGAGTTTAGAGGAATATTGTGCAGGCATGTCGTGGCAGTGCTAATCCGTAGAAAGATTTACTTACTTCCTGATAAATACATCGTACAAAGATGGAGGAAGGATGTGAGAAGATGTCACACAAAGATTAAAATTAGTTATGACTGTTGGAGTGCCACACCTGAAGCACAACAATTAGATAAAATGTGCAATGTTTTTAATAAGGTTGTAGACTTGGCAGTAGATTCTGAAGATAAGTGCACATTTGTGATGGATTGCATACATGATATAAAGGAGAAATTACAGAAATACAAAGGTGGTTCTACAAGTTATGAACCAAGTCCCAAACGCAACTGTCGATAAAAACTCTGGTGGTGATGTAAATGATATATCAAAAAGAGAGGAATAAAATTACTCCATTGGCAATTCGAAGCAAAGGTCGTCCACCATTCAAAAGGAAGCATTCAAAAGTGGAGCAAGTTGCAAGGAGAAAAGAAGAAAGCGAAAAAAAAAAATGTATCTCATGGAAATTATACCGCTAAATTAAAATTATTCACATTCTTTGTAACATTTATTATTTATTATTTAATTTATATTTTGTAGGATTCTCTCCCAACTAAAAGTGATGTCATTGGTCATATTGATGGTCAACCCACTAGTAAAGTGGTTGACGTACTTGGACACAAGAGAACATTGTTGTGATGGTATGACATAACCATCATTTTTGAAATTGTAATATATTTTTTTAATTTATTGGTTAATTTCATACTTGGAATTAACTGTAATGTAGGATTCGAAAACTATCCAAAGTGGTAATGTTGTCGAAAGTGATGGTCAATACTCCAATTTGCCTCTTTATAATGTAAGTTGTGAAAGTTTATTTGTAATCAATCTGTTGTAATTTTGTGGTAATCTGTTGTAATTTTGTTATAACAGAACAATTTGACCTTATTATGGGAATTCACTCAAAAAAGTCATGAAAACCAATCATATGGGATGGAAAACTATTTCATGGTCAACAATCTGACATTAGTTTTAGAAATTCTATATCTTGTTTGTTGTTTATACTAGAATATCTATTTATGAAATTTCTTGTTTTTTTGGTTTAGAATAACCAATATCATCCTTAAAATGGTGAATATGACATGCAACATATGCCTTCATCTAGCTCAAAAGACGTAGTAGACAATCCAGAATTGCCAGTTCTATCTTCAACATCACTATCAAATGGCAAGTAGATTTGGCAAGTTGGAAAGAATTCTATAAAAATTCTTTGTCATTTATTCAAGAGTTGAGTTTTTATTTTTTTTTCCCTATGACAGGTACGTAAAGGGGGAAACCTTCGTCAAGATGTGCAAGACAAAGATTGTAGTATTTTGTGTCCTTGTGTTACCCAAAATTGAGTTGTTCTATTATTTTTGAATGCTCATGATTTTATAATAGGACTTACGAGTTGGATTTTGCATCGACAATTTTATTTTAAACAATTGTTCAATGAATTATTTTTTGGATTTTTTTTTGTTTCAAACATGTGATCTTTGGCAAATAGAGCAATTCAACATGGTTTTTCTTCTATGTGCACTGGCCCTGATCAGCTACCTGCTGCTATGAGTCAACGATTGGTTCAGGATCAGAGAGACTTATCTATTATGTGTACTAAGAGTACTTTGATTTTTTATGATCATGGTTGAATAGCTAACTCTGGAGCTGGGTGTGTGTATCCGGTGTAACATGGGAGGATTGGATGAGGTTGTAGGATATGTTTGTTGTTGACTGTAGGATATTGCTACTGGCTTTGATGAAGACTTTTTGGATGGGCTTTCTAGAAGTGAGATCTGGCTCACCAACATCAATGAAGGGGTTTTGTTTATATAGTCTGATTGCAGAATAATCACAAGCTGGGCAAAAATAGAGCTACATAAAGTAGTTAAAAATGGCTTAAGTCCTTTTGAAGGATTAAAGCCATCCTTTGTATTTCAATTTTTTCAAATTATGTTTCTTTGTATTTCAAACATGTTGTGGGTTGATTATTGATAATGGATTATGTTCCAAATTATGTTCCTTTCCTTTTAGTTGATCTCTTATCTTCCATTCTATTGTTTATACCTAGTCTCTACAATTAGCTTAACATTCAAAGGCTACTCTAGTCGACCAAACAAAAAAAGGTTCAACTACATGGCCCCCCACTTGGAAGTTCAAAAGCACAAACTGAATAAGAATACATAGTAATTTTTTTGATTGCTATTCCACTACCAAACTAAATAAGTTTGTAGACAAAATACAATCTGGAATAAGTTTACAAAGGCAAAAGCTGTGTAATTGTCTCCCAAGTTGAATGAGTTTACAAAGTTGAATGAGTACACAAAATGTGTACAATTCACAAATCATTTCTTCTAAGGCGGTGACTGAATTGTGCATAATAAATCAGCTTCACCGTCGTGTACCGTGGACGAAGCATAAATGTCCAAAACCAAGCGACTTCTACTAGACAATTCGTCGAACAGCTTGTGAACGCAATCCAATATAGTTTTCCCCTTCTTACTCAAGTGTAGATTCACTTCCACATCAATGAATTCACATCTAAGACATCCTAATGAAACTAATTAATTAATCATTAGTAAAAAATTTGGGCTTGAGAAATATGAGTATGTTGTAACACTAAAGCAACAAAGGAAAAAACATATGGAGATAAGTAAAAATGTGCGGGCCACCACAACTGTCACTGTCACTCTGGCGACTGCGAGTGTCTCTCTAGCGATTATGATTTCAACGAATAGATAAATTGGGAATTAGAATTGCTAGGGATTAGGGGAGAGGAGAGAAAAATTCGACTGTGTCCCTGCCCCGGTGTTAATCCATTGAAAGACGACTGTGTTTGTGGCCAGCGTCAATTGCTGGAGTTGTGAAATTTCAATGACATTGTAGGCCTATTCTATGGGCGATTTTTCGTGTAGGGAAGGGGAAGGTTACGTTAGGGCTTTGGCTTCGGATGTGGCTATGGAGAAAACCTGATTTTTTTGGTTCAATTTTTTTTAAACAGAAAGGGGGTAGGGAGGAGCTGATAAAGAAATCATATGGTTGTTGATTGTGGCAGCGGTGTTTGGTTTACTGAAAGGGAATGGAGAAGACAACAGGGAGGGAAGAGGGAATGGGGAAGGGTTGGGACTAGGAGAGAATAAATCTGATCTCTTCTTTAAAATCTATTTTTTTTTTTAGCTTAAGACATTGCTAGTACACATAAGCAGTCACATCATCAAGTCTGTATTTTAAGTCTAAATTTTAAATCTGTATAACATTACTTTTTTTTTAATTAACCAACATCCAATCAACACATAACACCTGCACAGTTCAAAATCCTCCACTAACCCATGCTGCCATGTATATATATGCACTAATAAGTACTTAACCGCTTCTCTAACACTACTAACCGATATCTATGGTTTGCGCTTCATCTCTAACTCTATTCCACTACTTTCCAATCGTTGTTTATCATCCTTTTTTTGCTATATTGTATCTTTTGTTCAACACACATACATAGAGATTCCAAACAAAAGCTCTTTTACTTCAGAAGACAGACTTGAACTTTTGAGGTACTACAATTTGAATTTCACGTGTCAAATTGTTTTGAGTTGTCCCTCCCTCCTTGCCTCCCTTACTATATGTAGCAATTTTTTGCATGCATGGTGTAAGCCATGGCCTATTGATAAATCTGCGTTATAATTCTATAGATTGCTACTGGTAAATGTTAGTTCTCAATCTTAATTTTATGGCTGACTTAATTTTGATCTAATTTGCTGACCTCTATTCTTCAAGATTTTATGTATGTAACAAAAGTCCACCTGTATATAAGCTAATTCTGAACTTTCATTAGAGTTGCTAAGTAGTTTTAGTAGTAACCACAGAGTACAAAGGGAAGGAGAAGTGTTATATTATCAAAGATATTTCATAGTAGAATGGGTTGGTACTTGGGAAATTCCAAACCAAGCATATACACCTAACTGCTACGATCAACTCTTCAAGTAGTTTTGTACACAATTTTCTCTCTGTTGTTTGGTGGGTGTCAGCATTTTTTCTGTTTGGGTAGGCTTTGCTTTGGAAACAATTTCTTATGAAATATTACATGTTTAGCTATTGCAGATATTAGTTGCTTTGGTGTGCAAATTGATTCCAAAATGGATAGTAGAATCCTCTCAATCCTCAATTTGCTCACTTTCCCAATTTTATAATTTTTAGAAAATCAATTAAGCACTCCCATTATTTTTATTAACAACTCAAAGTTAAATGTTTTTGAAAATGTGTAAGGCATATTAATGCATAATTTTTAACTATTATTAGGTGGAGCGGAGATGAGTTGAAAGTGAAAAAATGTTAACGAATTTCGTGCATTCCAAAGAGTTGCTACTATATATATACACACACACCACATGCATTGCACGTAAATATTTTTTGTATATAAAAATTAATAAAAAATATTAAGTATATGTACTTGAATTAAATATTATCTCAAGTTTGCCAAACTTATTTTTTATCGATCATACTCTATTATAGAATTATGATAACTTTATATGTTCCCAAGGTTCCCTACTCTAACTATAAGAAAATGGATTTTTAAAAAAAAAAAAAAGTGATTAAATTTTTATTTTTTTCTTGAATTTTGTGATTGAGAATGATTTATTAGTGATGTTTAAAATATTAAATTTTTTAAAATTCATTTGATTACAATTCCACTTATTATTCATTGCATTAAACAAAACTAATTGTCAATATACTAATCATATTGAAATCTTACTACAATTAAGAATTAGTTAGGTCAATTGGGACAAGATTTAATGTAATACTTTGTAGTATATATTATAAAGCGTATTAAAATTCTAAGCAATTCAAGTTTTATTTAAAAATACACTACAATCTATTTTTACATAAAATCTTAAAACAACTTAGAAAGTTTACTATGACTTAAGAATTAAGTTGATGTAACATAAATTAATTTTAAAAAATTATAAACACAATTATTTTTTATCTGAAAAATGAAAGAATTAAACTTTTCGATGAAAACTTAAATACATATATGCAAGCATATTGTTATCTGTACACATTAGATGAGTAATGTTAAATTGATAGAGTTTTTGAAGGTTTTTTGAAATTTCTATTGAAAATTATAATGATGCATATATTTTATAGTCAATCAAAAAATTTCATAGAAACTGATATTTATACATAGAGAATAGATAACTAAAAGAGATATTAAATGTAATTTAAATATTTAAATACATAAAGATATGATGGTAATTTAGATATTTAACTGTGTAAGTATAGAATGACCTTTACAATTTTTTATAAGAGTAAAATATTGAATCAAAAAATTTTCATGTTAAGTTACTTGTATTAGTAGTATAGTTTAAAAAAAACAAACAAATTAGATGGGAGAGACTCTCTCAAGTCTCCCTCCCTATTTTTTTTTTCTAGAATTTTAAAATTTTTAATTAATTTCCTCAAATCAATTTCTAATACGTGCACACTTTTAAAACCATTCACTAACACATATTTCTCCACATAACTGACACTTAGTTACCTAATTCCTAACTTGTTTTTATCTCTCTCACTCCCTCCTCTTTTCCTTCTGCCTCCTATTTCTCTTTGCTCATTGTTATTGGGGTTTCCCTCCCTCCCTCACTCACTAACACTATTTTTGAATTAATTTTGTTGATCCCAAAAGCTGCACCAATAGCATGTAGGATGATATGGCGATCGCAGGGTGTACTTGCAAGGAAGTCGAGGACCGAAGGGACTCAGGTGTCGACCGTCGAATGATTAAGTTAGAAAAGATGAAGAGAATGGAATGGTATTTAGCTGGGAGGAGTTCCTTACCTGATTTTTGGTTTTTTTTTGAATTTTTATAAGTTGAGCAAATTGTACCATCGGAAATCCCTCAGCTGCTTTTCAAATGGAGTGGCAAGAAAGGTGGAACTACCCTCTAAAAGTATCTCAACTAGTGTGAGCAATTTTTCTGGGATTTGGGCGAGCTAGCTGCTGAGCAATTCCTAGAGCCCTCTTGGGGGAGGGGGGGGAGAAAGCTCCACATGCCCGGCTTGCCCCCGCGTGCCTGTCTCTTGCCTATTTTATAATCATCAGCTGCCCCTAATTAAGACTCGTGGAGACTTGCGGCGTATATTGATTACACCTACCCATTAGAGACCTCAAGAGCAGAACTAACTGCCTTGGACACGCAATTTTCAAAGAGTTGTTATGGGCCCAATATATAAAAGCTCTCCCTCCCTGCTTGGACTCATCTTCAAGAGCTCAAAGAAATTTGTACGCCTTTGCCTCTTTGTCTCTATCCCCTTTTTCTCTTTGATTCCGTTAAGATTCCTTATTCTAGATTATATAGGTTGGAGTCATAACTTCCAATTCCATTTTTATTGTCTTTGCTTTTTGAGGTGGAACAACTCCAATCCTGGCTTTCTAGGGCTTTTCATGAGTAAGTTTGTTAGCGTCCGGCTTAAATCTGTGTTCGAATTTTGCCTTTCTTTAGTTACTAATAGACTTAATCTCACCCTTCCTCCAAATTTATACATTAACCACCGTATTTTTCTTATTATGGCCACTAATTCTGATCAAGCCCCTATAAAAGTCGTTCTGACGTTCGTGGCTCAAGCGGATACGGCGAATGAGGATTCTGACTCTATCTTGGAGATTGGTTCCTCCTCCCTCAGAGTTAGTGGAGTTAAGAATTACCATAGTTGCTTGGATGAGGGTTCCCTCCAAGAACTTAGGGCTTCATACAAGATTCCTGGTACAGTGCACTTGCGGGTCCCTTTCGATGATGAGACCTCTAATTCTGTTTTACCCGATGACGATTATTTTTAAGAATCCATTCTAGAGTCTAGGATCCTCTTTCCATTACCTAGATATATCAAAGAGGCACTCTACCTCTTAAACCTGGATCCTACTCAACTAAACCCAAACAGCTGGGGCTTTTTGATGAGTATGGGTGTCATCTGGGCTAAAGCAAATGACGCTGCTATACAACTTACCTTTGCTAAGCTTATACACTATTATAAACTCAACGCTTGCTTTGGGAATGGCTTGGAGTGGTTACATTTTCAGAAAGAGAAGGACTGACTCTTCTTATGAGCTACTCTTCAAATGTGAGGGAGTGGAAGGACAAATTCTTCTTTTCTCCAGCTCTGGCTGGGAATTTGGGCCTTTTAAAGTCCTTTTGACTAGTTCTTTTAAGGTTCCCCGCATCTGGGGATCCCTTACCCCTCTTCCCAGTAAATGTGTTTCTTCTTATACAACTTTTTCCTATGATGTGTCTTTCTTCAGACTTTCGTTCTTTACCTCCTAGTGATGTATGTAAATTAAATTCCATGACTCCTGAATCCATGGTTCAGGTCAAAATGGTGCTTGACTACCTACACCAAGGATCTTTTCAAGCTTGTGAGTGACCAAGCTCTCTTTAAATGTCTCCTGGGTCCATCTCCAAACAGTTTTGACCCTTCGATCATAGTGCCCTCTATTAGAAAAGGAACAATTTCCTTAAAATGCAGTCTGTCTTAATCTGAGCAAGTTCTAACTTGTATTTTTCCAGCTATGCCCCCAAAAGTTACTAATTGGAAGTTCTTGCAAGTGGTTTCAGCTAGGAAGGCTTATGAAACTAGCCTTCTTTCGCGGAAGAGACTGAGAATGTCTTTCACTGAGCTAAGGGGGTGTCCTGGAGCTCTGCTACTTCATCAATATCTCCATCTTCTTCTAACACTATGCTTGGAGATGTTGTCATCCCAAGTGTTGATGCTAGATTAGCCAAAGCTTCTTCAAAATTGGTGGAGACCACACTTTCTACTTCCAAGGGAAAGAGCAAGGACCTGAGAACCGTTGAGTAGAAAGGTATCTTTGTACCCTCACCCCCTGTGAGTCCAATAAGCATTTCTCAATCCATGTAGGACAATATGGAGGAGACTATGGCTCAGCTTTACCAATTTGTTCATAAGGACAAAGTGCAGGCCGTCTTTGACCTAAGGCCATGCTAGGTAACCAAGAATTTGGACCCTACTGTTTGGAAGGTAGGACTTTTAATTATGTTGGGAACATTCTTTCCTCTTTGTTGGTTCTAACCTCTTTTATCTTTATTCCGGCTTGCTATTCTTACTACGAGTCTCTCCTATTCTGCTTTGGGTGAGAAAAAAACATGTGAAGAGGAGCTCTAGTCTTTCCATTCTCAATTGGAGGTGAAGAATTAAGTGTTTTCATCTTGTCAAGGAAATGTATTTTGTTTCATGAAAGAGGCCTAGAAGGCCACTATAAAACTTTCTACTTCTAAGAAGGATAGGGACATGGCCTTGAGGCACAAGGACAAGCTGCTAGCTAGATTGAACTGCGCCATGGTTGAGATCTCTAATCTTTCTGTAATGAATAAGGACTGGAGGGTGATAAGGAAACCCTCTCATAGAGGATCCTAAAGCTTTCCTCGTTAGTAGATCAGAAGGAGCTTGAGATCAAATATGTTGGGTCTTCAACTATGTCCAAATTCCAAGACTCAAAGTACTTCAAGGAGGAGATGTTGGAGTATTATGTAGATGGGTTTGACGATTTTAAGAAGTGCGCCTAGGAAAAGTTCTCGGGTCTGGACTTCTCCCTCTTCAAGCCTGATGACAATACAATGCTAGTGGCTATTGATATAGAAGGGAGGGCAATGGTGAAGAGGCGATCATCATGTCTCTGATATAAATAGGGGAGGAGCTGGCTTTGGGATTAGAGATCTTCCTAATGTAACTAAAGAGTCTGTGGAGGCGATTGTTTGCTCCACAGAGGAGACTGGTGGCAATTCCTTACCTCTAGGAACAGCAGCTTAGTATATGCTATATTTTTCTTGTAACCTTTTGAACATCTTAGTGAAAGGCTTGCTACAATCTTTGCTTTTTTTTTTCTTTTTTTTTTGATGGGGATGTCTAGGCATGAATCCAAACGGCTTCGTGGCAGTTCTATGTTACATACAAGGCTTTTACTCCGGCTTAGACAGGCTCGTATTTGTAAGGGAGGCTTGGGCTCTCTTTATAATGATGCTTGAAATGATGTGTGAGTAACAGTTACATAGTATCTTAACTGCTACGCCGTCAAGTGGAGTGGTTGATGTCATTTCATCTCCATGATGCCTTGAACATAAGACATCCAACTTTTTAAATTCAGGTACCCTACATTTAAAACCATTCAAGGAAAAAAGAACGCTAATATTTAAGCATATTCAAAGCTTCTGCATGCTTCATCATTTTCCTCAGATTTTCTATCTAAGTCTCGTATTTCCTTCCTCATGGATGCTTAGAATAGAGATATTAGAACCTTCAGAAGACGGGTTCTTCTTCACATAGAACCAGAATGGGCTGGTCTTCTGATTCTTAGTATTATGAAAATGGTCCAGCTACTGGTGATTTGGGAACTCTTCAGCTTCCCTACCAGGATTCAAGTTCGCATCCCCAGACCCGACTCCCCCTACAACTCTATCTCCCTATCATGGGCTTGCATTTTAGAGCATGCCTTTGAGGTTGGTCTTCGATTCCCTCTTCCTCCCTTTATAAGGATTGTTCTTTATTACTTCGACTTATGTACTACTCACATCTCCATGGAGGGAATTCTGGTTAAAGTGATGGTCATTTGGCGTTTGGCTGGGTTAGGCCCCTCTCCTTCAGTGGTTGAGTTTATCAACCTTTTTGTTTGGCTCCTAACCAGCGAGGCTTTTATTCCTTCGGAGGGAGGACATGCTTGAACTTGTCTCTGAACTCCTACATCATGCTCTTGGCTGGGAAGGGAGATTTTTCTTTGTCTCAGGAGATGGCTAGGAGTTTCGAGGAGCTATAGAAACTAGTCCACGCATTCCGCCAATTTGGTACCCTCCATCTAAAATGAGTAAGTTTTGCTTACTACCTTTCATTGCGGATTCTTCCTTCTTTTACTTAAGGTGGTCTCTTATTTGTTTTTGCAGTGGAGATGCCCCCACTGAGTCCAAGATGGGAGGGACTGAATAAACAAGGTCGCTGAAAGAGATTCAAGGCCTCTTAGGATTTTAATCACTCTTGAGAGGCTTATTTTCCTAGGTCTTAGACTTCCTCTTGCTATTGCAGAGGAGATCCCCTATGATGATAAGGGGTCAACAGCGACTTTGGAGGATGATGATGTAGGATTAGCCAAAGAGCTAGTAGCTGAGGTTGTTCTTTCTCGTAAACTAAGCTGGGAAGAAGGGTCCTCTTTATCTGGGAAGTGACAGAGAGGGGTAAGAAAAACTATAAATTTTTTGCACAACTTATCAGTAAAATGAGAACTTCTTTCTTTTTTGCTCCTTGTTCTTTGCCCCTTGACTTTTGAAAGAGTGATAGTCTTGTAAAAGTCACTGCAGAATCAAGTAGCCTCAATATGAGAAGCTTGGGAGGCTTCTCTTTGCTTTTGTTGAGCCAGATAGACTTAATCTGAATGAGGCAAGGAAATTGAAAGATCTTAACTTCTATTGAGTCAAATAGACTCAATCCGAACTCGATGAGGAGCTTGAAAGCTCTAACTTGGCTTCTGTTGAGTCGAATAGACTCAATTCAAGCCATACGATGAGCTTAAAAGCTCTGGTTTAGTTTTTGTTGAGTCAAATAGACTCAATCCAAGCTAGGAGAGGAGCTTAAAACTTTAATTTAGCTTCTGTTGAGTAAAATATACTCAATCCGAATATGGCGAGTAGCTTGAAAACTCTGGTTTAGCTTCTATTGAGTCAAATAGACTCAATTCAAGTTGGGCGATGAGCTTGAAATTTCTAATTTAGCTTCTGTTGAATCAAATAGACTCGATCCAAACTTGGTGAGGATTTTGAAAGCTCTAACTTTGCTTGTGTTGAGTCAAATAGGCTCAATTTGAGCTAGGCGAGGAGCTTGAAAGCTCTAATTTAGCTTCTATTGAGTCAAATATATTCAATCTGAGTTAGGTAAGGATCTTGAAAGCTCTAATTTAACTTCTGTTGAGTCAAATAGACTCAATCCGAGCTAGGCAAGGCATTTGAAAGCTCTAAATACTTGCTCACAATTGCAAAAGAAAACTTCATTCTTTTTATTTAAAATAATAATTGTATTACACAACTTTATTTGAACCAAGTACATGAGGATGGAGGTTTCCAAAGGTCACTAATAGAATTTCTTTATGTGTTTGGCATTCCATAGATGTAGCAACTTGGTCCCTTCTAGAGTTTTCAAATGATAAGTCCCTAGTCTCAATATCTTTATGACTCGATAGAGTCCTTCCCGTGTTGTCCCCAGCTTTCCTTATCCTGGATTTCTGGTTGCTTGGGTGACTTTTCTGAGTACTAAATCATTAACCAGAGACTATCTTGACTTTACCTGAGTATTGTAGTATCTGGAGACTTTGCTTTAATACGCCGAAATCCTTATTTTGGGATTCTCCTTTCCTCAAGCCAATCAAGGTTGTTTGCAAGTAATTGGTTATTGACACTAAGATCCAGCTCCTTAGTCCGATGGGTTGTCATCCCTATCTCTGCTGAGATAATTGCTTCTGTTCTGAAGGCTAAAGAGAATGGTGGTTCCCCTGTTGTCGACCCTCTAATGATTAAGTCAAAAAAGAGGAAGAGAATGGAATGGTATTTAGCTAGGAAGAGTTACTTACCTGATTTTTGGCTTGTCTGGCCTTTTTATAGGCTAGACAAATTGAACCTTTGGAAATTCCTGAACTGCTTTTTAAATGGAGTGGCAAGTAAGGTGGAACTTCCCTCCAAGAGTATCTCAACTGGTGTAACTTATTTTTGTGGGATATGGGCGTGCAAGCTATTGAGCAGTTGTTGGAGCCCTCTTAGGGGGGAAGCTCCATGTGTCCGACTTGCTCCCACGTGCCTACCTTTTGTCTATTCCATAATCATCAATTTTTGTCTCGAATTCACCAATAATTTTCTTGAAATCTGAACACAGTTTCATAAAGTTTCATATTTTGCGTTTTGATTGGGTTATGTGCGCGATAATTTTTGCACAATAGATGACAAACACAGATCTCTTCCCTAGTGATGAATTGCTTCAGGGGCCTAAGAAGTGGTGATGAATTGCTTCAGGGGCTGTTTGATCGATTCTGGTGGGTCATAGGTGGTTCCTGACACACAAAAAAGGGTTAAAAGGTTGCCGAAGTATTTTTCGACGTATGCCCTCTAATGATCAAATTAGTTCTTTAAGAGAGGGGAAGAAGAAAGCACAATTTGGTGTTCTTGAGAAGTGAATTTGCATACCTCAGTCTTCAGGTTTTTGCCACTATTTTTACGTTTAAGTACTCATCATTGCTGATAGGTGAGGCAGTAGGGATAGCACAGTCATTGGGCAGTGCGCCTCCTATTTTGCATGAGGGAGACTCCATTATCAATTGCATGGGCTCTCAAGCATTTAATGTCCTTTCTTCAATGTAGAGGTATTAAATGCTCGGGTCTGTGGGTATTTAATGCCCTTTCTTCTCGGCTTTCCAAGCTATTGTAGATGTCCCATCAACTAAGGATTCATTAAATACCTGTCTGAGATTGCAGTATGTTAGCAGGGGTTTTTTCGTCCATTTACCCCTCATCATGTACTTTATGCCACGTATCTAACTCCCCTTGGTTGAGCGTCTTGTTCATTCTGCCATTCTAACTTTGTTGGGGAGAGCAACCCCATGATCCCTAGTCTAGTTCTGAGACTGATTAGTTGTTAATCAGCAACCTCTCCATGGACCGAGACGACATGTCTAAAAAAAGTCCTCGGAATCCAAATACATAGACAATATGCAGCTTAGACAACAGAGAGATGCCCTCAGTGCCGAGGATACGTGGATGTGCCTCGGTACCGAGGATACGTGGATGTGCCTCGGTACCGAGAACACGTGGCTGTATCAAAGCAACGGTAATGCCCTCGGTGCCAAGGGCACGTGTGGGAGTCCCATGTCTTCTCAAACGTGTCCCATCAGGTTACATATTATTGAAGACTTGATAATTCACTATCAATTTAATAATGCCCAGGCAAGTCATGTGGATTGTAAACTTCTGATTTAACTAGGTATACTGAGGGGAATGTCCATGCTCTGCCTCTTGCCCACAAGGCAACAAGATTTCGCATGTGTGTCCTTTGCCCATCCATGATCCCACAAGGAATCTGTTTCCGTAAACTTGCAGCCATAACTGGTGGCATGGTGTAGGTAAGTACACCTTCCAATATTTTTCAATGGTATAACAAGTGCTCTTTACATTTTCAATTGTAAGTTATACATGTGTAATTCAATTTTTAGAATTTTGAGGTGTTCCGCATGTCTTGATTAAAACAAGATATTTTTGTTTTCTTAATGTCTCTTATTTTAATAGACGTGCATTGCACGGAGGCCACACTAGTGTATATATATATATATATATTAGGGGTAATCGTGTATGAAAGCACAGTGTAATGTGAATAGTTTTGAACGCTATATTCGTGACCGTTGGATAAGTCTATTTAAAACCGTCGAATGTGTTTATTGTAGTCCGTTATATTTTATATTATAGATATAATAAAGGATAATACTGCACTGCTCAAATTTGTTTACCAAATCTTATATCGCTCAAATTAGTGAAGTTAGTGAACCTCACTGATTCAACCACCCACGTTGGATTGAGATACAAAATTTGGTGGAGGAGAATGAAAAAAAGCTTGAGAAGTCTTTCCTCACCATTTTCTAAATTCTTATATTTTTTAATTTTTTAATTTAAAACTTAAAGGCTTTCTCCATTCAATTCCTATTATTTGTTATTTATAACAACCCTTCAACTCCCCCATAACTTACCACTAACTTTTCAAATATATTTAAAATGTTTATAATTATTTAGCTAACTTTTCAATTGATAGAATAAAAAAATTGAAAAAGACAAAATTTATAATTTTGTGTATCACACGGGACATGCTGCTAGTATCCTTATATTATTTGGTGAATTAGTATCGAGATATTGTCATTCAATTATAAAATACAATCACACAATTCTTAATTTTATTTTAATTTCTCTTTGGTCTCTATGCTTGGAATTTGATTAAAAAAATACTATTTTTACTTCCGTAAAAATACTATTAATAAAAGTTAATTTAACTTTGATTGAACAAGATAAAAAAAAATTGGCATATGAATTGATGTTTTAAGATCGGAATTTGGAGATAATTTTGATTGTTAGGTGGAAAATATGTTATTTTTCCAAAAAAAAAAAATATGTGCTACACCAAATGTATGGAAATGATTAATAAGCTAACATACCAAAAATCGTCTAAGTAATAGATTGTTGGCATGATATCTTTATCTACTGCTAGTTATTTTGCAAGTGCAAATGCACATAAACTATTTTGAGTTTTAAATATATATTTTATTTTCTTAACAATTATAAAAAATTTAACTCAATCATAACACAAAGCATTTCACTTTAACATTAAAAATTCAATAAACTCGAATCATTTATATAAGTATAACATTAGAAATAGAACAAATTCGGGTCCTATTACATTAAAAATATTGACTATTAACATTTAAAAAACAACAAATTCGAGTAATTCATATTTCATTTACATATCGAATAATCATGCAAACAATGCAAGACACCAAACAAGCCCAATCTTAGGACCAAACAACACACGCAAAACAAAAAAAAGAATAATGAAAAATCTATTCTTTTAACCAGAAGAAAAAGAAACAAATTTTAATTGAAAATTAGAACAACCCAGTAATATTAACATCATTTGCTTCTCTTATTAGCTTCACTTTACAAAACAACCCAAACAAGAGTGTGTATCTCAACATTCTTGTTAATGATACAAAATTCTTTAATATGAAAACAAAGTCAACCACCGCACCATTCCCTTTTGAATTTCCCAGTGTCAATAAATACCAATAATTTTGAAACTCGAAGTAAACAAAAAAATGTCCAAAAAACTTTCTTAACAAGTAAAATAACCAGAAAATTCACATTAAGGTAAAGAATGCATGGTTTATCAGAATGTCTATTACATGAGTTTTCTCTATCAATCAAAATCAAGTCAAAAAAGTCACAATGCCCTTAGTTTTCTAAACAAATCACAAAAACAAGTAAATGGCAAAATTGAAGGGCTGAAGTAAGATATCATGATAGCTGGTGGAAAATAGAGGCTAGGCTACTAGAATCGGTTGCTTCGTGGCTTGCTGGACATTGTCTTTAAAGAAAGATGAATCTTATAAAAGTTTCAAGACCTTGGGTAGTGGAATATATAATCTAGAAGTCTAAAACCAAAAATTAAATAAACTATTATTTGATTAAAACTATTTATTTTAGAAGTCTAAGAGTTAGAAGCTAAATTTATTCTAGAAGTCTAAAAGTTAGAACTGAATGAAAAATATGAACATAGAGTTTAATTTTTGGTGGAGGTGGAGTCATGGAGAATCGGATGAGTCTTCTTGACTATAGGTATTTTAATGTAGAATAGAAGATAGGAATGAAGGAAAGTAACACTAATTTGACTTTATATATTTGTTTGAGAATAATGATGGTAATTTTTTTTGGTATAATAACATTTTAGAAAGTAGTATAGATAGATAGATATATATATTGGTAATCATTGAATTTGTAGGTTTCTTAAGGGTACAAGTCAATTGTTTATGATTTAAGTCATAAATGTCTTCATATATTGTTTTAAAGGCAAAATAGAAATTCAAAAGTTTTTTACATTTATATCAAATTATTAGTGTGAGGTATAATTGTCATTATAATTTTGTTTAAGGGCAAAAGAGAAAATCAAAAAAATTTCATCTACTATAATTTTATTAGTAGTATAGATTATGATTTACAACCAAATGGAATTTGATTGTGAGGTTGCGATCCATTTAAGTGTACTTGCAACTTTAGTAGGAAAACCAACAAATGAGAAGGAAAAGAAATGTGAAAGGAAAGAGATAAGAAAGTCGATTATGCATTACATTATTACAAATTATTCACTTTGACTACTTATGGCACCATTTTATAAAAGGCATCTTTAAGCGGAACACTTGACACACCTAGAGAGGGGATGAATAAACATTATAATTATAGTGAGCGGATTTTATCGCTCCCATTCTTTTTTTATTTTTCTTTTCCTTTTATTATGTTCTTATTCACCTCCGTGAATTATTATATGACAAATGCACTTTAGTAGATGAGGAGTTGTGGAATAGTTTTTCTCTCCTTTTCTAAACTTTGTATGTTCAACCATTGGCATTGAAATGGCTTAAGGTCAAAAACTTATGTTGGATGCAATCTTTTATTATAAATTCCCATTNTTGTGGCTTAAGGTCAAAAACTTATGTTGGATGCAATCTTTTATTATAAATTCCCATTTCAAATAGCATGACTTGGTACCTCTTTTTTGACCACGGAATTAAATCTCTATGATTTTTTCATGGGTAAATTTCACTCTTTCCCTGAATTTAAGTTATATTTAACTGACACCCTTTAATTTTTAAAATATCACCGCATACTCCTATAAGTTTTTATTCGTTAATAGAATACGTTATTTTACTAAATTCTCTTATTAGAACTCTCGTTTTACTTAATTATCCTTACTCAAATTAAATTTATTTTTTATGACCAAGGTTAAATTTAATAATTTATAATAGAATAAATGATCACATCACACCAGGGATAGTTTGTTAAACGTGTATTAACTATAGGGGTGTATAGTGATATTTTAAATATCAGAAAGGATGTGAATGAAATATGACTTACATCACTAAAACGCCAGTGTAATTTACCCATTTTCCATTAATAAATGAAAATTTCACTTCCCGACGTCATTCAAATAAATAATCTCCAAAGACATTATTGCAAAGTCAGATTGGACCCATCATTTATAAATGATCGGGTGAGGATAGGTTCATTGTATTGATAGTAAAATAAATAATATAAAACATGATATCCTTCAATAAATTTATTCGACAAACTCAAATAAATTTATTCAAAAGTCACTCACATTCATCTCAAAATCATTCACAGTGTATCATACATTTAAACACGAATTACCCCTCACAGTGTACAAATGAGGGCACTTAATCAAATATGCATATGAGAAAACCGATTGAATGGAATAGTTTTCTAACTTTAGTTCTTTCTCTCAATTCTAAATGATCACCAAATCAACATGTTATACTATACTTTAACCATCATCCATTTTCAAATCGAAGTGCACACGATCCATTTGCAAATCACTTGGAATAAATATTGAAGAAAAATATAAGCAATAAAATGATGATTTCAAAGCCGATTGTATGTATTTTCAAGGCAAAATAATACGTAAAATGAGAATTATTCACCCTAGATCTGGAGGACTGTCTATGGGCTGGACCAGACTAGGCTCATGAATTTTTTTCAAATTGGGTCTAGGAAGGGTAGGCTAAACCCTTACCTGGATGAATCATTGGGCAAGCCAAGCTAGGCATCATATAAGGGTAGGTTATCCACAACTAGGGTTATTAATTGAACTAAACTACTCAAGTTTGGTTTGGGTTCAGCTCGTTTTTTGCTCATTCAGGCTTGATTCGTTTCTAAACGAGCCCAAACTTAAATAATTTTTTAAGTTCGATTAAAAAAACAACCTTTTTAGGCTCGGCTCGAACCCAACTCGAGTTCCTTCGATTAACAACCCTATCCGCACCCCAATCCGTTACTCACTAGATGGACCTTGTAAGTAGTCTTTTTTTATTTATACATTTTTATTTAAAAAAATTCAACTTAGTATTTTTATAAATTATATTTTTGAATTAAAAATAGAGTCAAAATGAATAAAAAATAAATAATGAATAATTTTATTTGAGATGAACTATTTAATATTTAAAATAATGAATATTATCCTAGATTACTCAACTTAGTATTTAAGTAAATAACTCTTTTTTTTCAAAGGAATATGTCACCTAATTTTCAATGATCAGTTTTTTTTTCAAATAAAGTGGGTGGGTGGGTTTTTGGGCCAGATTTTAACTGGTTTTTGCGGGTGAGCTAATGGGCCGAGTAATGGGCTTGAGGTAAGTCTGAGCCCTCTCTTAAAAGATATTAGACTCGATTTCGGACAGACCAAATATGGGGTCTATTTTTTTGGGTCGGATAACGGGCCACATGGACCAACTCGACCCCTGGACACCCCTATCTGGACAAAGACAAGTTCACCAATTACAGTGTTCGTAATTTAAAAACCCTAGTCAACGATGTTCTGGCGTTATCAGATATAAGCTGGACAAACCATGGGGGGATAAAATGCTGAAAGGATATTTCATAGGGCTAAAATGGAATTTGCCCAATCTATTGAAAAGGCTCCATGTATGCCATGAACATTATTTTTAGTAGAAAGGACGATGTATTATTGGATATCAGCTGTGACTTGAGACTGAAGGAGAAGGTTTTCTATCTTTCTTTTTTCCCTTTAGCAAATGAACTAATTACATTAAACAAAACATTAATGCTTTACAATTTGCTGTGATCAACTTGATGGAGATAGTTAAAATCTCAATTAGTACCTGCATATAGACTGTGACCATCTTAAAACATGCTTCTTAGTCTAGTGGGAAAGGTGAGGCTACTAAGAAACGAGTATCACATGGCCCAAATCCTATCAACATTGTTTGACAATCGAAAAAACATCGTTTTTTGCGACTTAATAGACCAAGCAATCGGCTTTATGAGTGGAAGTGGGATCGAAGATATGATAACCTTAAAGGTGTGAAGTCATGTTTTCAGAGAAAATATATGGCAAGAAAAGAAATTTTTTTTAAAAATCATGATTTATTGCATCATAATTACAGCTGCAAACAAGTCCCACCATCCTCTTATGCATTTAACAGATCTACAAAACACACACAACAGAAGACTCTTCATTCATTGATCAGTACTTTTCCACTTTACTACACAAACTCTTGATTTTCAAAATAAAGAAAAAACACCCATCTTTTCTAAACAGAAAATAAAGCAACTTTTACTGTTTTACCTTCTCCTTCCGAACTTATACAAACACACCCATTAACAGAAACTTCTTTATCCATGAATGTTCTTCATCTGCAAACAAAAATCCATTTGGAAACAAAATAATCAAAGTAAAGTAGAATACATAAAAATTACTAGTTATGCACGCATAGCAAAATGTAGATGAAACTAAAACAGAAATTAAACAAAGTTCCTTGTGTTATTTAGGATCTTTACCTTTCCTCCTGCATTTTCACCTCTCAGACCTTTGGATTTGCGATGCGCCACGACACTTTTCCGATGATTATTATGCTGTCCACCAGATTCATATGGTGGAGGAATGAAAGAGTGAGTCTCTGGACCTCTATAATCAATGTCATAGATCCCTGAATCCATATTTGGCACATCCAATCTCCCTATGAAAAAAAAAACACCNCATCTGCAAACAAAAATCCATTTGGAAACAAAATAATCAAAGTAAAGTAGAATACATAAAAATTACTAGTTATGCACGCATAGCAAAATGTAGATGAAACTAAAACAGAAATTAAACAAAGTTCCTTGTGTTATTTAGGATCTTTACCTTTCCTCCTGCATTTTCACCTCTCAGACCTTTGGATTTGCGATGCGCCACGACACTTTTCCGATGATTATTATGCTGTCCACCAGATTCATATGGTGGAGGAATGAAAGAGTGAGTCTCTGGACCTCTATAATCAATGTCATAGATCCCTGAATCCATATTTGGCACATCCAATCTCCCTATGAAAAAAAAAACACCAAATTGCTTGACCATGTGAAAATATGGAGTCAAAAAATCCTTACAAAAACTGGAGAGAGAGAGAGAGAGAGAGTAAATAGTTTGGAAGGGTGCAAACCTCTTGAGAGACAAGGCAGGGCAAGGAGGAAGATTAAAAAAAAGGTGGTAACGCAAGACTTGAGCTCCATAGCTCTTCCAAAACTGGTTTGATCAAAAGCTATTTTCTTCTGGTGGTATATGGAGGAGAGAAGGCATATAATCTCGTGGGAAGGTCACAAAATAAGCATGGAGAAACCGTTAAAGGACTGAGAAACTTTTAGCAGTCGAAAACCGTCGCCATCGATACAGCAATTAGATACATAGCCTTGATGTGGGTGAGTTGAGTTGGAACATTAATGTAGTTAAGCCATACATTAAAGTTTTGGGGTGATTTGGCTTTTTTTTTTCTCTTGGTCTGGACAGTCCCATGTGTGTATTATTGAAAGTGTCCTATAGAGGGACAATCCCATTTAGTATCCTTAGGCTGGACCTCACACCATCACTCACATACCCACTCTCCCCCCTCCCCCCCCCCCCCNTTATTGGGAGAAAATTCAGTGTACTTCAAGAGGGGGGCTGGATAAGTAAACCTTTCGAATTGAGCAATGCTAGACTTAAAATATAGACATATCAGTCATTGCCATTGATTTCATTGGGGGTATCAACATTTATTAAGATCTACTACATATTCATTGATTGTGATCGATCAAGTCTACATTTTAAGTCAAAATAGAATTTCTCTTTCGGATTCTTGCATAATTTTTGAGAAATTGAATGTTGGTGATCAATCGATGTTACAGATTTGAAATCCATGTCTCATAAACGTGCGACTAGTAGACTAAAATTTCCTTGTCAATGATCAAAATATCATTTTGGCGCATTGTTTCGTTAACCTAAGAAATAAAATTGTTTCGAAAATATTTCGAAAAAATAATAAAAACAGATAAAAAAAATTTAAGAATTTATTTTCAAAATATTTCAAAGCATGAGTCTAAACATATCAAACGTCTTGAAACATTAGAAAAAAGCATGCTGAAACATCTAGCAATAACTGAAAACATTTTGAAATATCTCGAAACACCTCAAAAGATTGAAATTTTGATTCAATCATTGTTCGTTTCAGTTCACTTGAAAACGGAAACTTTTTGACTGTTTCGATCATTTCGAAACGATATTTTAATCATTGTGTAAGATTAATTTAATTGTGTGAAAACCATCACACAAACAGGAACGTTCATATTGAATCATCAAGAATTAAAATATTGGATTTGCGAAAGCGTATCTGAATCCATAACAAAATATTATAATATTCGAGTCTGAGGCGTTATGATCTTCCAGATCTACACTTGTTGTCTGAGGCTGTATGATCTTTCAGATCTACACTTGTTTTCTGTCTAAATTTCTCTTTGACAATGGGAATCAGAAGAATAGAAAAATCATTGTGTGATCTGGGGATCATGACCCCTATTTATAAACAATCGTGTCCGTTGATAAGCAGTCACGTCTATTCATAATTTCTATTTTAACTCATCATAAAAATAAAAATTACGTTTGTCTTTACACATTAATGCCCACACTTTATAATATCTTAATTAAGGCCCCAAAACTTAAATTAATCACTTTAATTAGTCTAACTTTATTTGATAGCCTATAATTCACATTTATTTAATATATAAGCCCATAGATTTAATTTTACTCCAACACATTGCTCCCAGTTACAACTTCTTCAGTTGATGCGGTTATATCTTTCATTTATTGCTTAAAGGACGATCTTCGTGGTTGGTAATAATGGTGAAGAATGTACATTGCCATGGACCATGCTTCAAGAGGTTCAAATTGAAAACTAGGTCATTTTCGTTGGGGGGGCATTCTGTCAGGGCCTAATATGTAAAGGCATTAGTTGGATGGACGTATAGGTTCAAAAGAGAGGTCCCTTTCGTTGATTTCAAATGATACGAACAAGATATAGATGTAGAACAAAGGAGATCTATCTGTGTTAGTCTGCAAATTTCATCCACTCAGTGAATATTGTGAAATCTGATGAATCAATTCGACAAAATCTTAATCCCAACTATTTGAGGTCGGTTGTATAAGTCTAGTGTCTTGTTGTCCACGTGTTAACCAATCAAAAATTTNTGATACGAACAAGATATAGATGTAGAACAAAGGAGATCTATCTGTGTTAGTCTGCAAATTTCATCCACTCAGTGAATATTGTGAAATCTGATGAATCAACTCGACAAAATCTTAATCCCAATTATTTGAGGTCGGTTGTATAAGTCTAGTGTCTTGTTGTCCACGTGTTAACCAATCAAAAATTCTTGGATGTAAGAAATACGGTTTTTAGATTTTGTGTGATACGGTTGTAAGAAGTAAGCGGGTGGTACAAAAAACCAGCACTTATTGTCTATTTGAAAAAACAGCCACCGATGAAGAAAGAAAATTCTTAGTTCATTTCTCTACCTTAATGACATAAAAATAATTAATTAAATTCTATTGAGCCTGACCCGTAGTAATCATTTTATCAAATGATTGAATAATCGGTGATAATTTACTTCTGACACTAATTGACATTCATAAAAAGTATTTAATAAATTATGAGTCCAATACATCCTGTTTAGCATAAAGGTGGGATATTCTTTGCTCATTATTTGTTTGGTACAAAAAATAAATGTGTAGATAAGTCACTCTATATCCGTCAGAGAATATTACTCCTCAACGTCACATAGTTATTTGTTGGAGACTCAATCGCACCTACATTGGGGCGGAAACTAAAGTATCACCGTGTACTCTGGATGCTAAATAATGGGTTTAACCCTATCCAGCTACCGTAGCCATAAAAACTCAAATCNAAGGTGGGATATTCTTTGCTCATTATTTGTTTGGTACAAAAAATAAATGTGTAGATAGGTCACTCTATATCCGTCAGAGAATATTACTCCTCAACGCCACATAGTTATTTGCTGGAGACTCAATCGCACCTACATTGGGGCGGAAACTAAAGTATCACCGTGTACTCTGGGTATTAAATAATGGGTTTAACCCTATCGAGCTACCGTAGCCATGAAAACTCGAATTCAAGCATTGAGTAAAAAAATTCAAGTTTATATCCACTGAACCACTCTTTTAGCGGTTGAATTATGATCCTTTCATAATAGCCTAACAAGAAACATAATCAAGGCAGTGACTACCACGAAGGGCTGAGTCAGGAATTTGTCCAAGGGGGGTAAAATGTAACTAAAAAAAATTCACCAAGAAATACAAAAATAATAATAATAATAATAAGTTCCATTAAAATTCAAGACTAGATTAATATATGAAACAACCAAATTAGTTTTCATTTAGTCTAAACAAAATCTAAATAAAAAATATGACTAAATATACAATTTTTAAAAAAATTAGAGGTGACAAAAGTAATAAATTGAACAAAATTATAATAAAAAATATGACACAAATGAAGAAGATCCAAAATTGAGGATCCTAATGTGGTTTCACCCCTGACCACCACAGGGTGTTACAACAACAGATGAAGTTGCCTCTAAAACTAGAATGTATATGGGAAATATTATAGTATCTCAGGGTCATATCAGACAGAAAGACTACATCAAAATGAATGAAATTTGAAGACTGGAGTAAAATTCTATGATTAAATCTATCTTATGTTATTTTCTCCAAGAAGAAGAAACAAGAGATAAAAAAAAAAAACTCTCAAAGTTAAAGATTGTCACATCTCTTGCCTTTCAATTGTCCCCGTTGGATATTATGTGTAGACCACTTGCTCAGACATGTTTTTCTTTAATGGTTGTCTTGTTAGGTCCACCATCAACAGCTAGTTGGCCAGGCATGGGGCTTCCTTACCTATATGCTCATCTTTGAATCTCTCTCACTAAGGATGCTACTTCCAACTTCTAACCTAAGATATTTTGATTTCTGACTTCAAGACAGACGAAGAGTTTGAGGATTGTGTCACGGGGTTAGAATCTTATTATCATCGTTTAAAAAAAAATTTAGAGGTAGTCCAATAGTTAAGTCTATACCCTCTTACAAGTAAGAGGTATCAGATTCGATACTTTTCACATCCCTTAAAAGTCAGTCACATTTGTTCTTCAAGAAATATGTTCTTAAATTAGCTTGAGTTACAATTATCGATTCAAAGTTCGAGGGAGTAGTCAGGACAAATCTCAACACCCTACGAAAAAGTTTAATCCAGGAAAGAATGTACATAAACTTTCTTTACTTTATATCTTCCACCCAATAATAAAATATGCAAGTTGTGGCTGTCAATTGCTGTCTAATTTGCCTTAGTTTAACATTACCATTTACCATCTAAATTAGGTATTATTCATCTGCAATGCGTCATTGGTTCGAGTTCGAAAATCACCCTCTACAACTTAAGTGTGTTGTTTATCTCTAACCTCACCTAGAACCCAAAGAAATAGAATTACTAAAGACCGAGTATGCCAATTTATAATATAAAATAGAGTAGGTTTCAATAAATTCATCTGACAGTCTCAAATAGACCCATTCAACGGTCTCAATATTCCTTTCAAAATCATTTACATTACACTTTAACTTCAGACACGAATTTCCTTTAGTTATATAAATAACATGTTAACAAACATTGCACAAGTTTGGGTCGGCAAAAGGCCAATGACCCGTATGTTGACCCATTAGACCGGGCCCATCGGCAGGACAGGAGCAGCGTAGCCCGTCACATAATGATCCGTGAACAACATTGATATGCCAAGGAATAGGGTTTGGGCTGTGACATATGGCCTTCTGGTCTTGATTGGCTAGCCCAATTATGACCGGTTAAGGCGGCCTTGTTTATGATCCCAAAAATATTCAAAAATTTTAAAGAGTAATACTATTAGAACACAATTTAAGGATATAATTTGAAGATTTAATGATTATGATTATTAGATTGTCAATGGGTCCCAATATTAAATTATTACTGGATCTCAACACTATCAATCTAATGATTATAATTCATTAAGTCCTTAAATTATGTATTTAAATTATATCTAAATAGCATTAGTGAATTTTAAATATATGTCAAACTTTAAAAAAAAAAAAAAAACAAAAGGTACCATATNTAAAAAAAAAACTCTCAAAGTTAAAGATTGTCACATCTCTTGCCTTTCAATTGTCCCCGTTGGATATTATGTGTAGACCACTTGCTCAGACATGTTTTTCTTTAATGGTTGTCTTGTTAGGTCCACCATCAACAGCTAGTTGGCCAGGCATGGGGCTTCCTTACCTATATGCTCATCTTTGAATCTCTCTCACTAAGGATGCTACTTCCAACTTCTAACCTAAGATATTTTGATTTCTGACTTCAAGACAGCCGAAGAGTTTGAGGATTGTGTCACGGGGTTAGAATCTTATTATCATCGTTTAAAAAAAAAATTAGAGATAGTCCAATAGTTAAGTCTATACCCTCTTACAAGTAAGAGGAATCAGATTCGATACTTTTCACATCCCTTAAAAGTCAGTCACCCTTGTTCTTCAAGAAATATGTTCTTAAATTAGCTTGAGTTACAATTATCGATTCAAAGTTCGAGGGAGTAGTCAGGACAAATCTCAACACCCTACGAAAAAGTTTAATCCAGGAAAGAATGTACATAAACTCTCTTTACTTTATATCTTCCACCCAATAATAAAATATGCAAGTTGTGGCTGTCAATTGCTGTCTAATTTGCCTTAGTTTAACATTACCATTTACCATCTAAATTAGGTATTATTCATCTGCAATGCGTCATTGGTTCGAGTTCGAAAATCACCCTCTACAACTTAAGTGTGTTGTTTATCTCTAACCTCACCTAGAACCCAAAGAAATAGAATTACTAAAGACCGAGTATGCCAATTTATAATATAAAATAGAGTAGGTTTCAATAAATTCATCTGACAGTTTTAAATAGACCCATTCAACGGTCCCAATATTCCTTTTAAAATCATTTACATTACACTTTAACTTCAGACACGAATTTCCTTTAGTTATATAAATAACATGTTAACAAACGTTATAGCATCTAAAGCATTGCACAAGTTTGGGTCGGCAAAAGGCCAATGACCCGTATGTTGACCCATTAGACCGGGCCCATCAGCAGGACAGGAGCAGCGTAGCCCGTCACATAATGATCCGTGAACAACATTGATATGCCAAGGAATAGGGTTTGGGCTGTGACATATGGCCTTCTGGTCTTGATTGGTTAGCCCAATTATGACCGGTTAAGGCGGCCTTTTGGGTACGCCCGTGGCCTTGTTTATGAACCCAAAAATATTCAAAAATTTTAAAGAGTAATCCTATTAGAACACAATTTAAGGATATAATTTGAAGATTTAATGATTATGGTTATTAGATTGTCAATGGGTCCTAATATTAAATTAGTACTGGATCTCAACACTATCAATCTAATGATTATAATTCATTAAGTCCTTATATTATGTATTTAAATTATATCTAAATAGCATTAGTGAATTTTAAATATATGTCAAACTTTAAAAAAAAAAAAAAAACAAAAGGTACCATATGAACTAATCTTTATTTTTTTTTATTTTTTGATCCAATATGAACTACTATCAAAAGCTAAAAGTCAAAATTCCAAGGGTAATTTTTTTTTTTTTTGTAAACACAAGGTAATTAAGGTAAGGAAAAATTTCAATCAAACTACTTCAAGTTTATCATATCTTTAAGGACACTCTTTCTATTTTTTGAATCTTTACTAATATCTCTTGTCAGATTAAAGGTGTTAATTGTATTATGCAATTTTATTAAATTACCTATAATATATTTTAACAAAAATTACATTCACATCCCTTCTAGATAAACATATTTTCAATGAGACCCCTCTATTTTTTAAATTTTTAATTTATTAAATTTTGGGTCTATTAAAACTCAATTCAAACTAATTCAATTTTTTTTTATGTATTAAAATTTAAATCAATTAAAATATTATATTTTTTACTTATTAAAATTTTAGTCAATTAAAATTCTATTCAAGTCTCAAATCAAATTTTAATCAACTCGCATTAAATTTTAATCGGTCCGAATTTTTATACATAAAAAAATATAAATTTTAATCAACTCAAATTTCAATACATAAAAAATAAATTTTAATCAACTTGAATCGAATTTTAATAAATAAAAAATATAAATTTTAATAGACTCGAAAAGAATTTTAATCGGGATAACAATTCAAGTAGAATTCAAATCTTCTCAAATTTCAATACGTAAAAAAGGGATTTTTAATAGGTTTGAATTTTAATACGTAAAAAAATAAAATTTAATCAATTCGAATCAAATTTTAATCGACCCATATTAATAAAAAAAATTAATCAACTTGAATTTTAATATGTAAAAAAATAAATTTTAATTGGCTCGAATTTTATATAGAAAGATTGTTTAAGGTTTATATACAAATAATTTTGATATTTTAAATAATTTGTTTTTGTTGTTATAAATTATAGTTTAATGACAGGAAGTGTCAAAGATATTTAAACATAAACAGGAAAAGGGTGTCATTGATGTTTTTTTATAATAGAAGAAATAATAAACTAGAAAGAGTGTGGTTGAAATCTTTTTGGAAAATGTGGAGGTCAATTCTTTATATGGACTTATTTTGAGATAAATTCATTAAAAAAAATTATTTGATTTTAAATCCATTTTTAGTCATTTTTACTATTTAACTGTCGATTGTGTGTTCCGACTCGTCATTTTGTAAATTTTTAATATTTAAAAAATAACAATAGTAACATATTCAACAAAGACAGTAACATAGTCATTAAAAAAATAGTAATATGGTAAAAAAGTAATAAAAATTAGAAATTTAATTCTGTCAAAGTGGGTNTATTCATCTGCAATGCGTCATTGGTTCGAGTTCGAAAATCACCCTCTACAACTTAAGTGTGTTGTTTATCTCTAACCTCACCTAGAACCCAAAGAAATAGAATTACTAAAGACCGAGTATGCCAATTTATAATATAAAATAGAGTAGGTTTCAATAAATTCATCTGACAGTTTTAAATAGACCCATTCAACGGTCCCAATATTCCTTTCAAAATCATTTACATTACACTTTAACTTCAGACACGAATTTCCTTTAGTTATATAAATAACATGTTAACAAACATTGCACAAGTTTGGGTCGGCAAAAGGCCAATGACCCGTATGTTGACCCATTAGACCGGGCCCATCAGCAGGACAGGAGCAGCGTAGCCCGTCACATAATGATCCGTGAACAACATTGATATGCCAAGGAATAGGGTTTGGGCTGTGACATATGGCCTTCTGGTCTTGATTGGTTAGCCCAATTATGACCGGTTAAGGCGGCCTTTTGGGTACGCCCGTGGCCTTGTTTATGAACCCAAAAATATTCAAAAATTTTAAAGAGTAATCCTATTAGAACACAATTTAAGGATATAATTTGAAGATTTAATGATTATGGTTATTAGATTGTCAATGGGTCCTAATATTAAATTAGTACTGGATCTCAACACTATCAATCTAATGATTATAATTCATTAAGTCCTTATATTATGTATTTAAATTATATCTAAATAGCATTAGTGAATTTTAAATATATGTCAAACTTTAAAAAAAAAAAAAAAACAAAAGGTACCATATGAACTAATCTTTATTTTTTTTTATTTTTTGATCCAATATGAACTACTATCAAAAGCTAAAAGTNAAAACTAGAAAGAGTGTGGTTGAAATCTTTTTGGAAAATGTGGAGGTCAATTCTTTATATGGACTTATTTTGAGATAAATTCATTAAAAAAAATTATTTGATTTTAAATCCATTTTTAGTCATTTTTACTATTTAACTGTCGATTGTGTGTTCCGACTCGTCATTTTGTAAATTTTTAATATTTAAAAAATAACAATAGTAACATATTCAACAAAGACAGTAACATAGTCATTAAAAAAATAGTAATATGGTAAAAAAGTAATAAAAATTAGAAATTTAATTCTGTCAAAGTGGGTATTAACCTTATAACCAAGATTCAAGAGAACTTATACATTAGTACTAAATTAAAGTGTTATGGATTTCGATTGATTTTTTTGTTGCGCAAGACAATCGAGTATTCATTGGTTGTGTTACCGTGGAAAAATTCATGTTACTGTACGTGAACCGAAAAATAGAGTTCAGAATTTCGATGACTTAATGTTCACAATTGGTGTTGAGTATCGTAATTCAACTGTCGATTATGTGTTACTATTCGTCATTTTATAAATTTTCAATTTGTGAATCGTATTTTCACTAAAATCATTCAAAAGTTGATGTTACCGTAAAAAAATTATGGTATTTTATTTTGTAAAATTAGATGTATTATTGAGCACAAAATTTTGATGCTATTGTGAATATTAAAGCTGTTCGAGTCCTCTGTTTACTTCAATTTCACCATCCCCTGTTTCTGATTTTGACAATGGTGAACCCCAAAACTTACTTGCAAGTGATGAAGATCTATATGGAGCAGATCTACACCTAGTCAATAAAAAAGCATTCTTGGGCGGCTCAGAAGAATCCAAAACCTCACTATATTCTTCAACTTGAGCAGCTTCTTCTTCATCAACATCCTCATCTCCATTGCCGGCGTCAGAAGCAGAGTCACTTGCTTTACATTGACCTCCTCCTACTACAACATCGACCTTTTTGCAATACCCAAATCGAAAAAACAAGACCCATTTGCGCCAAACGGGACGAAACGAATTGGGTTTGTGAAATTTAGCAAAATGGTAAGGGAAAACAGTTTTTCGAAGCCACCAACATAGTCGTCGTTTGGCCGGAGTTCTGGACCGTGATGTTCGGTTACCGGAGTTCTTGGAGGACCTTCTGACTCGGACATGGCCTATGCAAGTGACTTTCGGTGAAGATGGTTCTTGGGTGGTTTCAATCACTACATTCTTTTTGGGCACCAACATTGGGCTTGAACGTGACCGTCCTCTGCTTTTACTATCCACATTGCTTGTCAGAAACCTCATCAACAATGGCGGATGAAACTTCTCTGTCTTGCTTGGACACAATATAGGTTTTGAAGAAACCTTCATTTTCTTCCTCGTCCTTTTGACTATGTTTCTGTTTTTTGGGTTAGTTTCTTGATTGAGAGACTGAGAAAAGAAATTGCAGAATCCAGCCTCTCTCTCTACTCAACACACTCCTGTCTTGTTTCCCTACCTACATATTTGCTGTCGCTCTCTGTCTGTCTACTCCGTCTTGTTTCCCTATCTAAGGATTTGTCTCTTATCTTTCTAGGGTAGTCTTTGGGTTTCTCTTCTTAGTGCCCTGGTGGGTGAGGGAGAGAAGATTTGGGAAGTTTTTTTTTATGTCCTTCTCTCTAACAGTATCTCTAACCACAAAAATTATTTTTTATTTATTTTGTATTATTTTTTTTTTTAGAATAATAAAATGGAGAATTTGAAAACGAAGGAAATGAGAGGAAGAAAGAGAAAATATTATATTTTTTAGTGATGTAAAAAATATATAGAGTATCACTGTAATAAAATATTATTTTAGATGTTTTGAAGATAATTTGTTATAATGAAAATTTTGAGCTAAATAACTAAAATTTGAAAATTTTGTATTTTTTAGATCATCTCTTGGAAATGCTCTTATGTTATAACACATTTATGTTATAACACATTTTCATTTACTTTTTGAAGTTGTCTACCGTACCAAAAAAAAACAAATGTTTTTTGGTTTTGTATCAATTTTTATTATATTTATAAATGTTTTTATCATGATTATAAAATAGATAAAAAAAACAAATATAATAAACTAGAAGAAATTCCCTTTTATGTTTTTACATTGTTTTCTTTATTTTTGTGCGGATGTCGGGCTTTTCTATTTCGAAGTTGTAGGGTTCTGTTTTTATCCCAATTGTTTGAAGGCAAACTACCAAACAACCCATCATGGCTCCAACCCATCAAGGCAAACTACAGATTTGATGTGTAAACTATTTTCCCAAAAATACCCTTGGAGATTTCAGACAATCTTCTGGTACGACAGTTGTAATCCTTTAATTGAGTAGACAGACCAGTGAATACACATATCTCCCAATAAGAAAACAAAAAAAGGTCAACTAAGGTTTCAGACGTCCTTTCTGGCACACCAAAAAAAAGAGATAGACCAAGGAGAGTGGGTCAGTGAGGAATCAGTCCAACGAAGAAGAGTTAAAAACTATAGACACTTCTATAGCAACCAAAAAGCCAAAAAAGAAGACGTTAGTGTAGAATAGCCATACATGGAGTAAGCAAGAAAACAGACTAACCCTATGGTACCCTTCAAATTTGGTGGGTGTGCGTGTTTTTGTTGTTTT